>APFE030711926.1:90150-103981 GCA_000404065.3 Pinus taeda
TCTCCAACTAATTAACTCAAGATGAATTAATTAATTATTTTTCAAACAGCTAGTGAGACTAAATTCAAATTTTAATTCTCAATTTTAATTCAAGGACAAATTAAAATTGGAATATATCCAGAAATGTTATTTATAGCAATGCTATTTTTAGCATTTCTATTTTTTGCTATTTCCACTAGAGTTGGAGTATATCCTGAAATGCTATTTTTAGCATTTCTTGTTGCCATTTTCAACACTCCCTCTCAACAAGAAAGGCATTCAACTCGAACCCAATCCTGAACCTTTGGAATGTTATGCATGCAACACTTCTCTCAAGTGTTGTTGCTCCAGCAACTCTGGAAACACAAAAAATATCCAACCTGAATTAGAATTATGCCTCTGTCATCAAAGTCTCTAACTGCTATTGCCTTTGTCGACTGAAAACTCTACACCTCTGTGCTCTTCAGTATCTGACTGCTCTAGCCTTTGTCACTTTGATCTCTGACTGCATCAATCACACTGATTCCTTCTGTTGCATCTGTGTTGTTGCTGGTCCTATCTCCTAGCACTGCATCTGCATTGCACCTCCTCTCATCATGTTGCATCGTGCTGCCCACTGCTACACTGCAACTCAGTTACTGAGAAGTAAGTAACTGATCTCCCAACTGACCTCCCTGTTGGGCTAGAAACACCCACTGATGCTGAATCTCCCTCTATTGTTCCATCCGCATCTATCTCTACCCACTCAGCCAGTCCTGTTACTCCTTGTCTGGGCTTCAGTAGCAAGGTATAATCAAAGAGGTTGGGTACCTCAAGGATCCTGCCCCTATTTCAGCCTTCTTGAGATTATCACTTCACATCGCCCCACCTCACACCCTGGAGGTATGGCTGCATGTGATCCCTCTGCCCACTTGGCTCAAAATTTCCCCCTACTGGAGGTCTTTGCATGAGTGGATGCCTCCACTCGATCTCCTCTCAGCTTCTCCAGTTGTGGCTGCTCCACAACCTCCTGAAGCTGCTTCACCAATTATGGCTCCTCCACAATTGTCTGAGACTTTTTCTGAGGTTGTGTGTTGGGAGGTAATTTACTGTCCCTCTCAACCACCAAGTCTCTAACAGTTGCCTTGCTCCTCAAGGCCTTGCATGCATCTTGAAACTTAAGAGCATACAGGTTCTGTATCAGTGAACCGATCTGTTTCACCTGACCCATGGTGATGTGTCTATGGAAAACCTTTTCCTTACTGAAGACAACATCATAGCCTTTGTCCTCCACCATCGCGATTGATACCAAGTTCTTCTTTAGTCCAGGCACATACTTCACATTAGTCAGGGTGATAGAAGCTCCATGCTCCCTCTGAAAAGAAACTGTACCTTCACCTGAAACACGATACTTTCCATCATCGCCCATCTCTATGTGCATCTGGAGGTCCTTCTCCTCCAATGTACTGAATAAACTCTTATCGTCGGTCATGTGGAATCAGGCTCCACTATTAAGAAACCAACCACAACCCATCATCGATGAAACCATGCATGTGATGAGGGTAAAATCCAATTCAAACTGAGAGGCCAATGCCTCACCTTCAAATCCTTTTGAGGATCCCTTCTTGGATTTCTTCAATGGACAATTAGTTGCATAATGGCCCACCTCATGACAATTAAATCATCTCACTTTAGATTTGTCAATCTTCTTCCCACCATGAGAAGAACTCGATTTGGGATGAGAATCCTTCTCCTTCCCTTTCCTTGCCTTACTGGCTAAGGCTAGATTTTTTTCATCCTCCTTGGATTAAGAACTATCTCTGGTGCTCCTCCTAATCTCCTCCTGCATCACATCCAACCACAGTCGTTCCCATCTAGCAGTTTCTCTCTTCCATTCACTAAGTCCTAGTAGCTATGCCAACTCTTAGGAAGACCGAGGAGAGCAAGATTCACCATGTCATCATTGGCTGTTGTGATTCTTACACTTCCAAGCTCATCTCTGCAGGTGGTGAGCTTGTTCAGATATGTAGAGATCGTGTTTCCCTTTTCACACTTGATTTTCCAAAGCTTGTCCTTCAGCGCCAGCTTCCTCTGGTTGCTGTTGTTTTGATATGGGTCCTTCAATGTCTTCCACATTGAAAAAATAGTCTCCTTCCCATGGAAACTCAAGACAATGTGGTCTCGAACTCCCTCCAGAAGAATCCTCCTCGCTCTTGCTACACATTTCTTCCATTCCGCCAATTCTTGGGCATTAGCTGCTGTTGGCTTGGGGACTTCTTGATCAATGAAGTCCTTGAAACCATTATCCTCTAATACAGCTTCCATGCGATCCTTCTAGGCTATGTAATTCGAGCTTCCATCCAGGGCATACTCGAGTCTCAAGCCATTGAACACCATTGGTGAACTTTGAGATGTGATAAGAAATCGATTCTATACCTACAATCAAGAACTTCAAACTTCGAACTTCTCCCTTCTTTGTATACTTTTCTCCGCTTTGATCACCTTTGCTCTGATGCCATGTAGGATTTCTACATGGTATCATAGGTATCTGATCCATAGAGAAATTTGTACATGGAATGCTTCTTTGTCATCCTCCATACAATCCATTAGCTCCTTCTCCATATCTCCCTGCCTTAGGATTTTCTCATGAGCTCCCTCCTCCCCCCTTAATTTAATTTAGTTACTTTTTTATTAAATAAAATGAAGCATCAAATAAATTGAATGGGATGGAACCACTTTTAAGCTATGCATTTACTAAACACAATAAAGACAATAACGTAAAGAAACCAATCATTTTTTGTTCTAACAAAAACTTATATTTCCTAAATAATAGCCATAACAAGAAATACCGATATAATTTATATTAGCAGTGTACCATTGAAACAATGGCTACATACCACCATGATTTCATGATCATAACTTACATTTACTTAACATGAATACACTCATAATTCTACTTAATAATCCATATTTACTTCACGACTTTAATCCACATTATCATCTTTTGGACTTGGTGTAATAATTACAAGTAGGAAAATTTTAAACATCCTTTCTCCTTTGGGTGTACAAGAAATAACAAGCTAATGATTTTTGTTATAGACATAGGGTGAATGAAACCATGCTCATTGTATCTTGGAAGCAATATGATTCAACTCAGGATGCCCAATTTCTCTACGTAAATATAAGATACATCACTAACTTAACTTCATATATATCAAACCACTTGTATTTTAAAATCATATATTTGAAAGACATATAGTGTTGAATTTCCACGACACTCGAGATCTAGTTTGGGTCTTAAACACTCAAATTCCACAACTATACTACTTTGCACAACATAATCTACACACATCAGTGAATCAACTAGTGCACATGACAATTTTTAACTTTTCAATCCCACTAATTGTTATATTACAAACTAGAATACAATAGGATTAGGGCTCATGTACCAGAGATCATGGCCCTTACATACAACCCTGATACAATGATACAACTAGTGCTTGGTGTCAGTCACTTTGACAACCAATCTACCCTAAACAAGAAAACAATTGACCTACTTGCTGATGGTGGCCACGCTCAACCCTTTAAGTCCACATGCCCTTAACACATTTGGTGGGTCCTCTTTCCTTCCCCTCCGCCGATCACTGCAACAACATCTTAACTGCCCAACCTGCAACTATCAATAACCACAAATCCTTTTGTGTCATTGTACTTTGGATCAACAAATTGTTGATTCAGATTTATGAAGGAATAAAATGAAATACAAATTTAAACAAAACACAAATATACAACGAAAGAACAAAACTTCAATTCATTAATAACAAGTATTGATTTGTTTTACATGTAGAATGGAACAAACTAGCTTGGGTGATGGTAGCTTATCTATGAGAAGAGATGTGACAGCTACATACCTTCTAAATTGTGTTACAATGAGGTTTATAGGCCTTTTTATCATAAATAAGAAGTGTGAAACCCTAACCCTAGGAGATGAAGTGTCAATGGTTTTAGGCCTCGTTGGGGTAAGTTGGACCGCCAACTTCTCGGGGTCATAACTTTTGCATATGATCTCCGTTTGGCTATCATAATACTTCATTTTGAATATCTCCACAAGGAGGAAAAAAAAGAGTATGTGAAATATATTTTGACAATTTTTTTGTCTCTTCATTTTCCCGAGAAACGTCTTTTAGGACCTGAAAACAACTCTAGAAGTTTAAGATTTGAAAAGCTGCCAAAAATAGAAATATGTGCAAAAAATTGGAAATTGAAAGGAAACAATGTTGGGGATCCAAGTCGAATAGGAGGGTGGACACCAATATCCACCCATATTATCGGCCCACTAGGAGTCCTCCTGCTCCATTAGGATGACTCCTCATTGGGTCTTCTGGAACTTCCCTCTTTTCGCTAAAGTCTGCCCATCTGCAACTTCTAAATTAGGGATCCAAATTTTCCTCCTAACAACCCATGGCTCCATTCATGAACATGTATTTTAGGTCTACATCTTGCGCTACGAAAAACCACTGTTCACAATTTCATTTGTCAACAATGCTTCTATCTTCCATATCTTCCCACTTGACATGATTATCGTTGCTCCAGAATGCCACACCTAGGGCTTGTTTCATTTGCCTTCTATTCTCTATGAAATACTTCTTGTATCTATAGATCTAGGGATTTCAAGGTATGCCCACTAAACATCCTTCCAGCTCCATTGAAGGTGTTGTAGCTCCCAGAGGCAGCCTTAGATTGCTTACAAGACTAGTACCTGGGTACATCTAGATTATGTGTGTCTCATGTGATTTTCTAGAAATGGAGACATCACACATAGTTTATATATATATATATATATCTATGGGGGGTTGGTTCACTCTCCTAAAGGATTGAGACATGAATTTGTGGTACTTCTTCACATGTAAAAATCTCAGATATATGCATAAAATAATGGAGGCTAAGTAGTTCAAGGGCTTACAACTTAATAAGATTTTGTAGGGCAGATGAGAGAGGATGAGGAGAAGGGGAAACTCATCACATAGAGCATAAGGCTTCCAGAATTCTACACTTAACACATAAATCTTGAGGCATTAAGAATTTATACACTGATTTGAGTTACAAGCAAATATAATGGATAAAGGGGGGGACTAAATGCTATGTATCATGTAGTGCAAATTTAAACATATGATATCAATAATCCATATAGGCGCATGCACCAACAATATTGAGACAAGTGAATCTATGATATAATTATAGGCACTTGCATAAACATATCGATACAAATGAATCTATGAGGAAGCTTGAAATAATTCTAGCAGCAATAATTGCATGAATTCAGAGAAGAAGCATGAACATAATGGGTTTTAATAGAGGGAAAACATACTGTAATACTTGAAGGGGGAATCACCACCATTTCTTCATATTATGAAAGATATGTATTCTAAATTTATACAGTCTGAAAATTACATGCTGTCTTTTCTTTAGAATTTTCTGAACCTTTCTTAAGTCTTGCTTTCCCTTTTTTATCTGGAGAGGGCAACATGGACATTCATTACAAAATCACTTCAACCGAGTCATACTTGTCAGGTTGACTAGTTATCTTGGATGGGGATAGCTCTGTGGCCCAAAACATTACAAAACTAATGGCCTCTTTGAAAGCATGCACCTTACAGGACAACAAATAAACCATCAGACATAAACATAAATGAAGATCTTCGTGTCCATCCCTGTGATCTCCTCTGCTTCAGGTTATAGTTTTCTCAATGGTATGACTTTTTATGTTGTATAGAATATTTCCGTCTTGTCTACCTTTACTGCTTGAGTCGTTTCTCCTGTTATGGGGCACCATATCTGAGAGTTAAATCCTCCCGAGCTACTTAGTCTCTTTCCATTCCCGTTAGTACCTACCCCGATTCTGTATTACAATGGGCATTCTCTGATTCAACCCATGCCGGTTTTGAATGCACCACCTATTTCCCTTAAAGACACAGCTGCCGACCCATCCGCCTTTAAAACTTTGTACCATGCTCTCGGGGCCTTGTTGTGGCAGGAATTTTCCTCATAAATCAGCGTGGCAAGAGCTTTAGAACAATATTTGGGGGTCCTTTTTCCTTTGTAAGACAAAATCCTGCACTTTGGCGCTTTCCGAATATTGCAACTAAGATTTCCCTTTGAACCATGTGATCACCGATCTATGGGGTTTGGCCCACCGGAGGTATCACAATCACACTAAAGGAGGGGAAAGACCCTTTACCTTTTCTCCATAGCATGGGCCGACTTTTTCGAACGCGAAATCCTCATGAGATAGAACAAATAAAACATATCGCATCTAGGAGGATCCCCTGCACCTTGCAATTGCAGGTAGGGAAGGAAAATCGACAGAGGAATAAACTTTACTTCATGTGGTCGCCGATCTACGGGGCTGACGTCATCACTGCCACATGTCACCTTGTGAGTGGTGACACGTGTCAACTAGAAATTCCCCCATAGGACCCTTGAAAATACCAAAACTAAGTGACACGTGTCCCCCGCAATACCACGTCATCTTCCATACTTCCACGTGGAGGAGAGAGAAGGAGTCACCGACCTTGGTCTTTTCATGAAATTCCTTTGTAAACTGATTTTGACCCTCCTGGTGCTTTAACATTAAGGCCCAGATTTCAACAATTTTTAGAGTTATTAGCATCGACGGTTTTGTAACCCTGTGTTTGTATGCACCCCCTTGTTCTTACAATCACTGATATGCGATATCGACGACCCACGTTGAGAACCTATTGATGGTGCTAGACCTGCCAACATTCAGGGGATCACCTCGATATGAAGTCCCAACTCGACCTCACACCGTTTGGTGTGGGAGTCCCATCTGGTATGATGGCCCAGTTGCCATTGTCTTAAGGATTTGCCTCAACTCTTGCTTGTCAGCACATGAGAGTGGTCTACTTTGTCTTCGGGAAGTGAGGTTCGCGTGCCTGGGAGTGTAAGTGTACTTGTGTCAATGGTTCTTTCACTGTGAGGGGAAGAGAGTGAAGGCGAGTTCCGAATTGAAAGGGATCAATTCCAGCTTGGCTAGGAACACACAACACAAAAGGACATACAAAGCTTCCGAGGGAGCAGTCCACTCGGATGCAGCAGTCACAACATACAAGGTAAGATAACACGTACAACACTCAGAGATCAGTTCGAATGAGTGCAACGGTTGTTACAACAAGGTTCATGTGAAAGGTCTGTCTAATGTCCGGCAAAGCAGTTGACATGGACGAGACAATGTTAACAACATATACAACACATTTCCATTAATAGATTATGCATTACAACAAATGAATCAGTTCAGATGTAGAACGCAGGTTAAAGCAACACGCATTACAAGTGTTAAAGATCAGTCTTACAACGAATACAATACATGTGTGAAAATGTGCTGGCCTATTAACAGGCTTCTGAATTAAGTGAAAATTCCAAGACACATCGTTACACCGTACATCACTAACCTCGTCAACGAGGCATTGGAGCCACTACTTCTCAAAGAAAAAATTACAGACTCTCTTGGCTATGTGGGAGGAGCTGAGGTGAAAATTCCTTTCATGTACAAATGAGGGGGGTATTTATAGCCAGGGGTGAAACTAACCCTTGTCGCTGTTTGACTACCCTCATGACTGTTCGACTTCCATGACTTTCTAACTTACATGACTCTATGTTCAACAAGTGGGTCTCTTGGACTTCCACGTTACATCACATTGATTAACAACAAGCCCATAGTGGAGATGTGGGCAACATGACTCATGACTTGACATGATAATGCTGGAACATTCGTGCTACTGCTGGAGTGCATGTCGAGCTACAATGTTGCTAAGTGATGGATGTCTTCATGGTGTATCACAGCCTCACCTCCACATGGCAAAGTGTGCAAAGTCTTTGATGGTCCTTGGTTCGCTTGATGAAGCTTTAGCATGTTGTTCCTTGCTTTCATGCTGGAAGGGTTGACAGGCTCACTTGTTCGCGAAGGTGCATGTTCATCACGTTTGTCCACTTCGCATACTTCGTTCATTCGTCTGTTGGTGAACTTGTCAATCTGCATGTGCTCCCTTCGTTCATCCCGTTTGTTGGTGTACCTGTACCTGCAGTCACTCATGACGAGATAACATCAAATCCAAAACCTCTTAGTATACCATGACATATGATCATTCAGATGCAGGCGACCAGAAAAGGTAGCAGGGTTGTGATGTAGGATGCTGGCTCCGGGAAACTGTTGATGAAAACTGCGCAAGAGTCACTGCGAGATGGAGACAGAAACTCCGAGTCGATAGTGACTGTCTGTAAGGTTTGGCTCGGCTGGGAGGAAAAATTGCGCAAATTTTGGGAGGTACAATTCTGGTTGTAGGAGGGAAAGGCAAGCATGCTCCGTGCATTTTCAAGAATGAATGGTCAGCGAGGGCTGGACAACTAGATTTGTGTGATTTTCCAGAGGAACGGGCCAGGCTGCATGAAGGGTCAGTAGGCAGGGATTGAGCAATTTTTCTGGGGAACTGCCCAAGAGACTGGTAGCCAGAACTATGCAATTCCCAGAGGGAACTATGAGTTTGCTACTGGGGTCACTGGTAACCAAAACTGTGCAATTCACAGAGGAAACTAGTAGTTGGCTGCTCAGTCACTGGTAGCAGGAACTGTGCAATTCCTGGAGGGAACATGAAGTCTACTGCTAGGAGCTATTGGCTGGAAAAACTTCACTTAGGCCGGGAGGTCGACCTGCTGATCATCTCTATGCAATTTCTTAGCTAAGTTGACTGATGGGATATGGAAGGCTTGCTCATGAGCACTGTGCAATTTCTGAGATGAATAGTCGGTCGATTGTCCAGATGACTGTCTGGGAAAACTACACATTTTTCTGAAGGAGACAGGGACGGGCACTTAGTGTCTGTTTGGCCTATCTGTGCAATTTCCTCAGTCAGTTGAGCGCGTGAGGTCAGTGGCATTTGTACAAATTTGGAGGGGAGTTAGTCCTGGGGTGACTGCTGGGTCCGACTATCTGGGTGACTAGTATGAGAGTTGATTGGGTTGCATGCAGGCAACACAACTTGGAAGGACTAGCTTGGTGCTTCTGCGCTGTTTTGGTTGACAATCAATCAAGTCAAGAGTAGGGTGATGGTCCGGCTGTCAATGAGGAGTCTGGTCGTCAGAACTTCAACAAAAATGACTAAGTGAGTGAATAGTCGAAAGGTGCATGGGTGATCATACGAAAATACTTGCATGACTTGATGACGAAATGAACAAACCATCCAAACGCACATGTTCAACATGACTGACCGATGGTGCAAGCGACAAGCGCGACACTCGTGATTTATCGATCATTGATCAAGACAACGCTTGCACAACAACAAATGTGACTCCGTGTGTGAGTGTGATAGATGCTTTCATGGCGAACACAACAAACACATATGAAGCGAAGACTTCAAGCATAACCAGAACATGGTTGCAAGCATGACTTGGACATCCACATGCAAAGACTTGAATGTAATGAACAAGCAAGGTGAATGTAAAGACTTACATGAGCTGACAGAGTGAACCCGAGTGTGTGCAGTCATCAAGTGAACTCTTCAAGGGAGGCTCCAAAATTGGTGCAGGCCAAAATTTTGGAGGGTGATTGTAGCCACTACAACACTTGGCGACACACTAGTAGAACTCGAGCTTCTCTGTTTCGGTTCATTGCTAGCACAGGGCCTTGGTATTTTGGGGAGTATTGAATCACTATGCGGGTTACTTCAGTTTCCCCACTTACCCCATGGACATATGTAGTTCACCCTTTTCCAACTCAGTTAAACACAATCAAAAGTTGAGCTTGAATCTCAGTGTTTCAAATCTGGGAAGGGTAGTTTAGCTCGCAAGTTGAATATTTTTAGATTATAAATTTTCATCTCTAGTGTTGCTCCATTGCCAGCAGGCCTGGACAGTACCCCGACGAAGTCACACAGGAACACACACATTTCTCCACTACCAGCGAGCCTGGTTAGTACCTTGGTGGAGTTGCATGCTTCACCTCTCTACGCAGGAAGCCTTTCTCTTCTTTTGCCTTTGTATTTTTCAAGAGGTACGTGCATAGGCATTTAGTTATTTTGGGGCGGTAGAGGGATCCCAACTTATTGAGAGCAGAAGAGATTGTTCCTTCAGAGAAGCATGTAAGACCTCTGAAATAGGTTTTCTCGTTTAGATTTTCCCCTTCTCCATATCTACTAGTTGGATTAGCTTAGACACAAAGAGCATAATGATAAGTACACGCATGGGGCTTCCCAGTGTGGACACAGGTTCATGGATGGACCAAAACTTCCCTTACAGACGGATTGTATTTTCCGTCAAGACTTTATCAGCGAAAAGTTACAACCAAGCAAAGAGAAGGCGGGCACAAGATTGGCCAAGTGTTGTAGTGTCACGAGTCTCTTCAAATTTCAGCCACCTACTCTATTCAAAAGCCAGAACGTAGTAGTTGTCAACACTTATTTCTGGAAACAAAGATATTAATATATCAAACAAACAAAATGAATGTGAACAAAAATAGTAAGCAAAATAAAAAAAAGCGAAAGAAAAGATAATAAGCAAAACAAACCAAATGAAACAACAAGTAGCAAGCAGACTATGTACATGGAACGGGCGCGACCCAACCTACTGAAACTAATGTTTGAGAACTTGGCCATTGACAGGAAGATTATCAATCCTCCCATGAAGTGATTGCAAATGATACATGTGTGAGCCAAGTTTCTCGTGGACCAGTGCCAGTTCACCAAGCTCCGCTACCGGAACCTGGTGCAATTCAAGAAGACCTTCAAGTGAAGACAACACCATTGTTTTAGGTACTGTGTGCAACATGGGCTTGGATGATGGCACGAGGTATTTGATTTTATTCCGGGAAGGGTTCAAGTTTCTGAAGTCAATGCATAAGTGGATCTTCCCAGATTTCTTACGTGCAAGATTTAAATTAGCAAACCAAGTATGATGACGAACTTTGCAAGTAATCTAAACACTTAAAATGTTAGTCAATCTTTTTGGTGAAAGGAGGACAAACAACACGTATGTGTTACCTGTTCTTTGTTGTAATGGATTGTCTTCTCCTTTACCTGGAATCCCATGTTGGATTGTTCGCATGTAGTGGGCACTCAAGTCATCATCTACTTGTGCAGACCCATCCAGGTACTGTTCGATCAAGCAGTCAATGATTGGTGACTGCTACAGTGTGTAACCTGTACCGAGATTGGCCATCTTCGAATCATGGTGGATTCCAAGGTTGCTCTGTTTGTTCATAGTGTTGGTCCTTTATGTGTTTAGCATGAGTGCTTCAACATCATTGTTTGTGACTTCGAACTTCAAAAAGTTTGAAATCATGCATTGTCCATTATTTTGGATGATTGAGGTGCACTCGGTCCTTGGGCCATCATGTGTTATCGACTTGTCAAGGCTCATAGTCCACAGCTCGTCTGTACATGGATCGTTGTTGCTACTACTGCTACTATTGGAAAAACAAACTGTACAAGTTTCATTATCATTAGTTGGGCGAGGAAGGAGTCCCAACTACTTGTTTGATGAGGTTGGGGTTACCCATGCAAGATAACACTCCAATGTCTTTTCTGGGAAGCAGTTTCCAAACATGAGTTCTGGGAAGGCCAATGGTTTGTTCTCAGTGTTAAGGGGAGTGACATTGTGTTTCATATACCTCTCCGATAACACCCGAATTTGGTTGCATCTACCCTTGTATGGAAGCCACATGTGAGGCAAACCTATAGAAAAATATCCATCTAGTTTGCTGCACCAGTCTCTGCTGAGTAGCAGGCCATATGCTTCTGGTATGTCCAAAACAACTATGTTGATGCATTAGTGGACTTGACTGTCATGGGATAGTCGAATGATCATGTCTCGTAGTTCACCAATAGCTGGTACTGATGTTCTGTCGAGTTGGATGATTCTGGTAGATGTTTCACTCCATCGTGCATTGAGCTTCTTAGCAATGGAGAGTGGCATGACATTGGCTGCAGCACCAGAATCAACTAAGAAGTTGTGGACATTGTAGTTGAAAAATTTGAATGAAAGCATGAATGAGGGGCAGCCTGAGTTTTCTTCTTCCATATAGAGTGTATTAAGCACAGTGGATAATGATTCGGGAGGTGTGCATGCTCCCTTGCTGGTAGAGGCCGCGTTATCTATTTCTGTTTGTCCTAATGCGCGCAACTGTCTGAACTTTGGCTAACTCGAACAAACTAATTTTCACTCGAGTTTTCTTCATGTTATCGACTATGTTGTAATCTAGAGGTGGTAGACTCACTGAGATGTTTGGGGTGGAATGGATGTTCATGCTGTTCGGCAAAGTTTTCTGCAACTTGCTGCCTATGGACATACTCTTATCTACCGTTGTCTTCTCAGACTTTCTTTGTGTGTGTTTCTTGGAGGTAGCTACTGGATCAACCTTCTTTATCAACTCTCTCACTTTCTCTTGCATTTCCCCTAGTGTAGGGGGAGCCCCTTTACTTCTAATATTGTAACTATCATTTTGTTTTTGGGGTTGCTTCTCGGTTGTCGTCTTCGAGACTACTTGTGAGCACTGATATGCATTCACCACATGCCCAGAACTTGGTTCTTCATCAGGTGAAACCTCTTCATTATCATCAATGTCTTTCAACTTCTCTTATTTGTCGTCGTCTGCATCAAGTGTATGAGTATAGACAAAGGTAACAACTCACTTCCAATTTCAACAAGAGTTCTCGAGCTGAAATTCTTCATGGAAGGAACATACCTTAGGATCATCGCATTGATCGAGTTGGAACATAGGCTTCTATGAAAATTTGAAACCGAACCAGTTGTTTCTTGATGAGGGGGTTAATGAACTGCTTACCTGTCTCTTTCTAGGCGGATGACTGCTCGTGAATGTGTCCGTCTTCCATTGCTTGAGTCCAGACATTTCGGTGGTCAAGTTCTTAACAAGGCAAGTGAGGGTCTCAATATCAGTTGCTTCCTTATCTTTTCCCTTGCTTACTGTTTCTTGGGGCTTTTGGCTCGCATCCTTGGAGTCTTTCATTGATTCGTCATCTTTGATGACTCCAATGGCGCACAAGTCTTTCTCAACAACAATAGCCTCTTTGCAGCTTTCTAAAAGTGTTGGAAGTGCAGACGTGTAATAGTCAACAATGATGGAGTCATGAGGTTTGGTGTCTACTACAAACTTGTTCAAAATACACATAAACCTATAATTGAAATCTTTCACTTTCTCTTTTCCCTCCATCTTGAGGCTTCCCAATTCTTTGAGTAGCATGGCCAGGCTCTTGTCATCAGTAAACTTTTCAAGGAACATACGTTTGAAAGAACCCCAGTTCTGTATGGAGCTGGGTGAAAGGATGTGATACCAAGTAGCTCTGCGACCATCCAAGGTACATGGAAACAATATACATGCTATGTCATCATAACATATCTCAAGGGTTTGCAACTGTAGGTAGAAGTTGTCTAAGTGGTCTTCTACCTTCACTGTGATGTCAGGGTTAAAATTGATGTTCATTCTCTCCGCTCGCTTTGGCATCTTGTGCAATACAGTCAGGACAGCCAATGGTCCCTGAGTCATCCATTCAAGAATTGGGTCAGCCATCTCTTTGTCTTCTTCCTCTCCTTCAAAAACTAATGGTTTCAGATTTGAGTCTGTCAATTTGTCTCCACCTCTAGCTCCTCCACTACCTTCCCCTCCACCTCCTATACCGAAGTTCGATCCCAAGGCCACAAGAGTTCCTTGTTCATCTTCAAAGAATATTGGAGGTTCCCCTCCGCCTTAAATAGCTTCTTCCAAACCTTCAAGAGTAGCAAGGATTGCTTCTTCCACTGATGATACAACAACCCCTGTGGGAGTGGCTTTTGGCTTCTTAGATGTGTG
>APFE030711926.1:118286-130396 GCA_000404065.3 Pinus taeda
ACTCGGGTCATTAGGTCAGAATTAGCCGTTGGCAATATAGCCATTGGAGTCTCTGCACATACTATTTAACAAGCTAAGTTGGATAGGTTCTTCAACTTGTCCTGACGATGAACCACACTAGTTGGTTCAAAACGCGTCGACAAAAGAATATTTATGGGCTTACAACTTAATAAGATTTTTCAGGGAAGATGAGAGAGGATGAGGAGAAGGAGTAACTCATCACATAGAGCATAAGGCTTCAAGAATTCTACACTTAACACATAGAGCTTGAGGCATTAAGATTTTCTACACTGATTTGAGGTAGAAGCAGATATAATGGATAAAGGGGGGGACTGAATGCTATGAATCATGTAGTGCAAATTTAAATATATGATCTCAATAATCCATATAGGCACATGCATCAACAATATTGAGACAAGTGAATCTGTGATATAATTACATGCACTAGCATAAACATATTGATACAAATGAATCTATGAGGAAGCTTGAAATAATTCTAGCATCTATAATTGCATGAATTCAAAGAAGAAACATGAACATAATGGGTTTTAACAGAGGGAAAACATACTATAATACTTGAAGGGGGGAATCACCACCATTTCTTCATATTTTGAAAGATCTATATTCTGAAGTTATACAGTCTAAAAATTACATGTAGAGTTTTCTTTAGAATTTTCTGAACCTTTCTTAAGTCTTGCTTTCCCCTATTTATCTAGAGAGGGAAACATAGGAATTCATTACAAAATCTCTTCAGCTGAGTCCTAGTTGTCAAGTTGACTAGCTATGTCGGTTGGGGATGGCTCTATGGCCCAAAAAATTATAGAATTAATGGCCTCTTTGAAGGCAGGCACTTTACAGGACAACAAAATAAATAAATATTCAGATGGAAACGTAAATGAAGATCTCCATGCCCATCCCTGTGATCTCCTCTGCTTCAGGTTATATTTTTCTCCATGGTATGGCTTTCTATGTTGTGCAGATGATTTCCATCTTGTCTTCCTTTACTGCTTGAGTCGTTTCCCCTGTTATGAGGCACCATGTCTGAGAGTTAAATCCTCCCAAGCTACCTAGTCTCTTTCCATTCCTGTCAGTACCGACCCCTATTCCGTGTTACAATGGGCATTGTCTGAGTCAACCCATGTCGGTTTTGAATGCACCACCTGTTTCCCTTAAAGACATAGCTGTTGACCCATCCGCCTTTAAAACTCTGTACCATGCTCTTAGGGCCTTGCTGCGACAGGAATTTTCCTCATAAATCGGTGCGAAAAAACGACGAGTTTCAGTTTTCCTTAGCTCCCCTTAGTTTAACCCCTTATACTATTTTTTTCTTCATATGACCTAGGGCTGTGACTAGGGGCTTAGCCTTCGGGCGCTGAGACCTTTAGAACTGTGTCTGGGGGCCTTTTTCCCTTGTAAGAAAAAATCCCGCACTTCAGCGCTTTCCGAGGATTGCCACGAAGATTTCCCTTTGAACCCTGCGATCACTAATTTGTGTGGCTAGGCCCACCGGAGGTATTGCAATCGCACTACGGGAGGGGAAAGGCCCTTTACCTTTTCTCCATAGTGCGAGCCAACTTGTCGAGACACAAAATACTCATGACATAGAACAAATAAAACATATCGCATCCGGGAGGATCCCCCACACCTCACAATTGTAGGCAGGGAAGGAAAATCGATGGAGGAATAAACTTTACTTTGTGCAATCGCCGATCGCCGATCCACAGGGATGACATCATCACTACCACATGTCACCCTATGAGCGGTGACACGTGTCACCCGGAAGTGCCCCCATAGGACCCCTGAAAATGCTGAAACTAAGTGACATGTGTCCCTCGTATGACCACGTCACCTTCCATACTGCCACGTGGAGGAGAGATAACGAGTCCGCCCAACCTCGGTTTTTTCATGAAATTCCTTTGTCAACTGATTTCGGCCCTCTTAGCGCTTTAACACTAAGGCCCAGATTTCGGCGATTTTTATTGTTATCAGCATCGACGACTTCGTGACCTTGTGTTTGTATGCATCCCTTTGTTCCTGCGATCGCCGATATGTGATATCGATGACGCACATTGAGAACCCTCGATCTGCTATGTGCCACAGAACCCTCAATTGTCGATCTCCTAACCCCGCCTATACTTCCTACCTGCGGGACTCCACCGATAGCCGATTTGCGATTGCGTTAAGATCTCGGGTCCCCGATATGCAATTTGCCTCTATACTTGGTCATTTTCTTTGTTTTTCAGGCTTTCCAAAGGTAACTTCAACATGCTCTAACTTCTGATCCAGAAATCCATTTTCGGACTTCCATATACCATTGGAAAGCTCTTCTCGGGAACTATGCAATGGGAGGATCCGATTTAGCTCTGATATCTTTTGTAGCCTCGAAATGTGACTTCAAAATTCACTTCTCTTAGGATACCTTGACCAACTGAAACCCATAATGCAGTGAGTGACAACAGAAGGATTGCATCTTAGGGCTTCTATATATTCCCAACTATAATCGCTACTTGACTGATCTAGTGCTCCAAAAGCACTACCTTCTTTCTTGCAATTTGATTCCTCAAATTGCACAAATCTAGGGCTTGATGTTCTTCCCACTATCTGGCTCATCCTGATTAGATCTTAGGGAAAAATTGAATAACCACTAATATTCATCACCCTCACTATTCTTAGACCATCCTTCTCATCACATTAACCACACTCTTCTTCTCTACAAGTCAAACTCACACATCTGTCCTATTGCATGATCTGTAGCCTCTTTTCATTCTGATATGTCTGCACAACCCTAGAGGAATGTGGCCTTACAAACAAAGATACATGTACCTCTCCTTAGGGTCTGATCCCTCTTTCTTTGTGCATAGAGGTCGGATGCATAGGAGCATAACTAGATATCTGAACTTGACCTTAAAGAAGCCCTCAACTAGGGCATAGTTTTTGTTGTCCTAAATAGTTTAGGATCAAATGCTCCAACCAGCATCTCTCCTCCACGTCATTTTAACTCTTGTAACTATTCTACAAGCCTCAACACATTCTCAACCTCTCTTCTATGCCACTATTGCTACAACAAACCCTTTAGCTTGCATTCTAGGGTCTGCAACTACACAATCTAGTCCTGTAGCAACCCTTAACTTGACCAAATGAGCCTTCCTTCCATGCTATATCTTGAGGTGAAACAACCCTTGTCTCTGCAAACGCATAGGCCTTAAGGCCTCCTTTCCAAAATGGTCAGTTGCTTTGCCTTTCCTTACAGATCTACGGCACTTCTCCTCCACAGAACAAGGATCTCGACTCTCATTAGACATTAGGGGAATTTTGAGCTCTAAAATGGGCCTCCTAAGATAAATGTACAATCACAATAAACTTTATAAGAACCAATAGGATTCAAGATGATGTTGTCAACCATGGGGGATGATTCACCATTTTTGGAGTAAAAAAAATTTTAAAAAAATAATAAAATAATAAAATTACTTTTTCAACTCATACTTTCAACTTATCTCTGTAAGGTTTTACTCAAATTTCGAGTGAGAGTACTTGTTGGATGAAAATTTTGACTCCTCATCCAAGGAGTACCCATGTTGCATACTTTCGATGGACCCTGCTAGAAAAAAAATGAGAAATACATGAAAAAAACATATTGCAATCACATTTTTCATGTATTTCTCATTTTTCATGTAGAAGGGTTCATCGAAAGTATGCAACATGGGTACTCCTTAGATGAGGAATCAAATTCTGCATCCAACAAGTGTTGCTGCTTGAAATTTGAGTAAACCCATTGGGAGATAAGTTGAAAATACGAGTTGAAAAATTAGTTTTTTCTTTTATCCCTCTAAAATTTGATGATGTAATCTAATCTTATTTTATCATTTACACTATAATTTTATAATTTCCTTAGGAGGCCCGTTTTAGACCTCAAAATTCCCCTAATGTCTTCCTTTCCTGGGTTTCAAGCATAGAACCCTACTCACACTCAGCTACCACAAATCTAATTGACCTCCTCCATGAGCTTAACAAACTTGGATCAAATCTTCCTTCATTGTTGCAGCTCCTTGAGGAAGGACGAATCTACTTTGATGCCACTTGAGGATGTTGCACTTATGGATTAGATCTGGCCTTACTATGCAACCCTACTCGGCCTCCTATCTCTACCTTCTTTAGGGCTACATTTTGACCTCCCTCCTTGATCAAAAGAACTCCCTCTCACTTGATGATTCTAGCCTTTCCTTATGCCTCCTTAAATAAATTTTCCTCTAGTCTCTTAGGAACCCTCTAGATTTAGGGTTTTGATCCTCTATACTTAGGAAATAATTATTTGATTTTGATTTCCTTTTTAGATTTTAAACCCCTTCTTAGGTCTAAAACCCCTTTGCTTGGGTTCTTTGCTCACAAACCCCATTCTTAGGCTTGTGGAATACATCCCAAGCTACACAAATCAACATATAGTCCAACTTAATAATCTCTCAAAGGTTTCCAACATAATCAAATTATTCTTTTATTGAATTGTACCTTTTCAATTACAATATTTGTTTGATGAAACAAAATTAACATTGCATAATCACAATTTTATTTCGCCAATAATTTCTCTCCACTAAAAAATCATGACAGTAGATTCAAATTGATACATTGATACATTTTATAATTAACATATATGCACTAAAAACCAAATATCATAGAAGAAATTGAAGTTAGTGGTTTTTATGGATATAAAAAACATAAAATGAATCTTAAACCAAAACGCTGTATATTGGCATTAACATCACAAACCCTCAAGTGCCCAACAATCCATGAATGCCTTCTTGTTTCAAAAAATAACAATCATATTGCTTGCTAAAATAAGAGCAAGAATATCAATTGCATTAGACACCATTTTTACCTTCCAATGATAAATATAGAATGTAATAACTACATGATAGTGCTATCTCCATGTTATAGATCAATTTATTTTGGAGTATATCTTTTAAGTTTCAGATGGGTTTCTCCCATATAAATCTCAATGAACACTTTTGATGTGGATTCATTTTATATTTGTTGTAGTAATTATTTGTCCTTAATATTATGTTGTTATTAGTTGTATTAAAAAGCACACAAAATACTAACAGAGAAATTCTAATACTTTGTTTTTTCATTTAGAATAAAAGCTTGTGTTTTATATGTAATATTGCTTTTCTAAATATAATGTATTGCGTGCATAATTTATTAGAAAACTAATATTTACACAATGATGTATGGATATATCTATTCCTTAACTTTTTAGTTATACATGCTCTTTAAAGGCTATGAAGAAATATTAAAGATACAATTTCTAATTGATTGAGGGAAGTGTTAGCTTTTGGGGTTATTCTAAAAGTGTTTTCATCTTGCTAGGCATGTATCTTAGCCCCTTGACGATGCTTCATGGAAACATGGATGGCTTAATTTGAGTGGATGCTTAACCTTGGTTAGAGCGTTGGTTTAATACCCTTGCCTAGAAGTTAATGTCCTTGTTGGCTTGTTGACTAACCAATTGAGTGCATATAATGGATTTGATTGCTTAACTATGAGAGGTACCTACCTAGGAGGGGTGTTGGGCACTAGGAAGAGGGCACTTAATCCTTGGAGTTTGGGGCCATATGATATGCAGTACATGGTGTATGGATGAGCTCTTGGTTGGTCCATGATGGACATGCACATGTGCAGGGGTAGCATACTATTGATATGCTAGACTTGTATACTTGGAGATTAGTGTTTTGTGATTAAACCTTAGCTGGTACTTCTTGAAGACGAGAGGATTTTACTTCGAGCCAAGGAGTCTTGGCAGTGTTAGTTTATGGTGGATAAGTTTTTGGCGTTGAGAATTTTTATGGTTTTTCTGCAGCCACTGTTTTGGAGAGCTAGAGGGTTGTACTAGCCTTAGGATGACACTATGATATGTATATATGCTTCATCTTTACACACACACACATACACATGAGGTTTCTAGTTAATGAAAATCGTTTCAATTACAGATTAATCTTCAACATTAGTTATCTACATGGTTTGGTAATTTCTAGCATTAATTTGTCATACTAATTTGACATATGTAAATATTGAAATTGTTAAGTGATTTAACATCAATATAAAAAACAATATGTTAATTTTTCTACTATAAATCTGCATTAAATATAGTGATCCTAGATTTGACTTTATGTTTGGAAAGTGTGTCTTAAGGGCTGGAACTTGTTGGCATATATTTGGTAGCCTTACTCTTGAATTGCCTAGTGGGTTGGGGTTGAATTGAATTGGACATTTTTCCATTGTTTGCTAATGCCATTTATATTTCATCATAAGGTTGCATATTAGTAGTGTTAGATTGGGACACCCAATATGAAGTGAAATATTTGAATTAAAAGTAAAAATTCCAAATTTTCTATAAAAATGGTTTGTTATAACCTAAACTAAACATATCATGCAAAAGTTGTCACAAATGAGTTCAACAATACAAAGGTATAATCATGATTGATTAAAATAGTTTTACATATCATGTAGGTTTTGTTTTTGTTCTATACATGTTGGAATATCTTTTAAACAACAAAAAAGATCTTTCAACAATATTAATGCTTTGCACAATAAATAAAAATCCAGAAAGTGATTCATATGGAATTATTTATTTAATATGTATATTATGTTTGTAATATATTTTGATAGTTGGAGGTAACCTTAGTGATGCCTAAAAGAGACAATGGTTTTCTTGTGGATACTATCTAGGCTAAAACAACCTCTTGGTCTTGAAATAAGACCTAATTGATTTTGATTGGTTAAGAACTTGTTTTCTTCTGATGTAAGGAAATAGATTCATGGCTCAAGCCCTAGACATCTTTGACAATAATGGAAGTTCACCACCTTAAAAACCACTTGTAAGTGATTTCAAATAGTGTGGTATAATTTTTTTGAAAAACAATAAGAAGTCAATTTACATTCTTGAATGATAACTAATAATAATTATCTCACCATCCTATCTTATTTTAAAATATAAATTATGTTAAATTTTACCACATAAAAAAACATATTTTACAGCACATAAAAACCATATAACATTCTTATCTCCTATCTCATTTTAATATATAAATTATGTTAAATTTTACCACTCCAAGAAAGCACATAAAGACCATATAACATTCTAATCTATTAAATAAACAATTTCATATTTTAAATGGAAGTGTCGTGAATGAAAAATCATATGCTAGAAAACATTGGACGAGATTTACACCCATGGTGGTCTCCTGGTGCAATAATGTGGCTTTTGCAAGAGATGAATGAATATTGACCAATCCCCTTAGGATGTGAGACTAACAGGGCTGAAGATATTGGCCTAGGAGGCCTAAGCTACCGAGCGAAAATAGTATCGTATCGTTTTTAGCATTATAACTTTCTAATCTATCATGCGCGCACAAAATTTTATAATTCAACGTATGGTAAATGAAAAATCATATTCACAAAGTTTTTGACTTTATAAAACAATTTATGGTAAATGAAAAATCATATTCACAAATTTATGTGGGTTTTTGGAAATGACAAAATGAATAAATATTTACATACAGGTGATTTCACAAGGTTAGTTGAATTTTAATTTTGAGGTTTGAATTTTGGTTAACTTTAAAATTTTTGAAGTTTGATAAATTTTATTGAATTTTCATAGTTATTGACCAAATCTATATATCAAAACTTATAATTTTATGCCACAATTCAAGCTTGTAGTTTATCTTTGCAATTTCCATGATAGCATTTTTGATATTTATTGGGGTTGATTTCTTACCATTTTATTCTATAATTCATTATATATATATGTATACGAACTTAATGGTGAACTTCATCCGAATCTCATTAAAAAATTCGAACTCAAACCAAACCTAATCATTATCGAACCCGAACTTAAATCCAAACCATGTAACATTGATTGCAGTGATGGCACAGAGACATAAATGTTGCAGAAACATGCCTGGAAAATGGAGTCAACATGGTGGCAAGCGTAAACCCTAATATCATTAAGAGGCATCACGTCGACTACCCAAATCTGAATTTTGAATGCCCAAGCTGTGATGTCCACACAGGCTACACCATTTAGAATTTGATCACATCATTGAATGAATGATTGAATGCATGGTTTTTAATGACATCCACAAGACCCCACACTCTAAGGGACCACAAAACAACTTAAACCATATTCAAATTCTTTTCCATGTCAATTCTATTGTTGTGAATCTGGAGTAAGAAATTCACTATTTTGTGAAGTCTTTCCTCCTCAAAAAGCTCATT
Source organism: Pinus taeda (assembly GCA_000404065.3). Classification (NCBI taxonomy): domain Eukaryota; kingdom Viridiplantae; phylum Streptophyta; class Pinopsida; order Pinales; family Pinaceae; genus Pinus; species Pinus taeda. The sequence continues at coordinate 126,555 of APFE030711926.1, forward strand.
GAGATTGTTCACCTTTAGAATGTTATCAAATTGATGACGAATACCTTCATATGTTGCACATTCTTTGATATAATGCCACTATGTTTCTACGCCCCTGTGTTGCCAAAAATGCAAGTTCTTTCTTCCCACTCTTCTTTAGGGATCGCCTATCTCCTAGTTTCACACCTTAGATGATAGGAACTAGTCCTCAATTGCGCAATTAATATTTTAGCTTTTCCCTTGATTGTGGAACTCAAATACGTTTTATCATCATGCTTCCACATGACGTTAAATTCTTTGACATAATATGATTTTTTTTTGCCTACTTGTTTTGTCCACATGGCATTCCTAAATTTTTCTAACACCCACTTTTTTATCTCCTCCTTAGTGCAACGAAAATCATGCAGATTTATGTCCCATTTACCTAACCAATTTTTATTTTGCTTCATCCACGTCTTTTTCCGACGACTTAGCTCTTCTTTGACAACCAACTTGGGCCATCGATGCTTATCCATATTTTCAACCTTCTTTAGGTAACTTAGCAAATGAATGATTGCTGAAGCCTCAATTGGAAACATATCAACCTCGGCTAAAAGTATATCATATGGAACTGTTGGTTTGACTTTGAGGCTACTTGTGATTAGATGCTTTTGGATTCTTTCTATTTTCCGCCATTTGAGGCTTGACATGTTACTCCCCCATATGTGGCAACCATAGATGATAACTGGCACCACTAATAAACCAAAGAGGGTTTTCTTAGTCTCCCAATCCCATAATTTTGCTTGTCTACACCTGTTATGAAGAAGGTAGGAAGCTTTCCACCCTCCTTGGATTCTCTTTGATCTACATGTCTCCCAGTTGACCCTATAGTGGAACTCAATTCCTAGATATTTGTACTCATCTAGAACCTCCAAGGAGTTGCCCTAAAAGAGAAAAGTATCTTGTTGTTTCTTTCTTTTCAGGGATAAAATCATGCCTTTAGTTTTGTTGATACTTACTTGCATTCCCTCATCTTAAAAAAGAGTTCCAGATATTTCAAGTGCTTTCTCAAACCTATCATGGATTTAGCAATAAGGATAAGGTCATTGACATATAAAATAAGTTTCACCACATATCTTGCTAATTGGATGTCTTCTCCTTCGATATTTCTTATCCACTCTTCAAGCTTATCAATATATAAACCAAACAAACTAGGGGAAAGAGGACATCCCTGTTTGACTCCTATGTCACTGCCAAAGCATTCAAACATACTCTCCTTCGTTCTGATTTTGGCTCTAATGTGCTTATATAGCTTATGAGAAACCACTCTATATTCCTTTGGAACCCCTAGCTCTTCCATTTCGTGCCATAGCTTATCTCTAGGGACAATATCAAAAGATTTTTTTAAGTCAACAAAGCAACAAAATGCTTCCCCACCTTGGCTATCCCAAACTTTTTCAACGAGATGCCTTATGAGATGGAAAATATTCTTGAGATACCTAATGAATATCATGAAACCCTAGAATGAGATGATAAGGTTTTCGACAATAGATGCCTAGTTCTAGATGATGATGCCATAGCTCTTGTTTGATAAGAATGGCATCAATTAATATGTCAAGCCACTAATGACAAAGTCTTAAGAAGTGCCAAGTGGCAAGTGTCAATCATATGCCTTGATTGATGATCTAGAAGCCCTTGATGGCATACGAAGGACTACACTTGATGAAGTCATACACTTGATGAATGACCACACTTGATGATGGCACTTGATGGTGATCTTGATGACATGATTGGAATACTACCTTGGAGCTCTCCTAATGCGAAATTTATGCTACACTATGACTTATCACTACACAAGTATATGATTACATTGTTGGATAATTTGATACTATCATGAAGACATGGATGTCCTGCAGGATGACACTATGATCCTACGATTGATGACTATGATCCAACGATGAAACAATGGAGAAGCCATGTTGTCGCAAACTTCTTATGCACAAAAAATTAAGGAAAGTCACAAAGAAAAATATTTTTTACCGCCTTAGTGGCTTCCTTCCAAAATGATTCCTATACCATATTTTAGAGTATATTTTTTCCTTTCCAATGAGCCCTTACTTGCCCCAAAGCTCCCAATACTTTGTGAGTTATTGAATTTTTAAGTTAAGGAAATTATTCCTAGCAGTGAGTCGACCTATGCTAAAAAACACATGTCGGCCTACCTTCAGTGACATGTCTCTTCGTTTTGGCTTGCAAAAAACACTATATATAAGGATTTCAAACCTCATTCTCAACTATCTAATTCAGTCATTAATACAGAAGCATCACAACAACTCGGACAAGGGAAATATAAGGAGAAAGGAGCACAAGAATAATTTAAAATGTGTTTGGGTATGAAGTTAACTATAGGACAACAAAGATTTTCGGTTGCTTATGGCTCAGACCTCTCCTAGATATCTTAGACTACTCCTTAGAGGATTGTGGTAAATTCATTACCTTGGACTGTGACTTTTTAGCTCATTTGAGGCAACAGGATGATGTATCTATAGACTCAGACTGAGGTACAACACAATGGTATCGTCTCTTTATCTCCTGTAGCTAGGACTAATGTACAGACTATAGCTCAAACAAAGGTGTGAACAACAACTCAAAATTCCTCTATCTGACAGTGGAATAGCAACATGGAATTCCTCCTGCCAGTGGAACAACAGGTTTGGAAGTCCTCCAATTTATAGTGGAACAATGGTTCAAAAGCTTTTGTGGAATAGTGATTTAAAAGCATATCCCTTGTTGAATAGTAACCTCAGATTATACCTGTAATAGCTCGTTTTTATCCTAGACAATGATTGTACCCAAGCTGAACTGTGGTGTCTCACTTGCTCAAGACACAAAGGATTCGAGTTACAGTTCTTATTGTAGTTACAAACCTAAGAAGCTCATAGTCTTGTAAAAGAATATTAATCAAAAGTGATTTAGCTCGTTTTGGAAAGTGGGTTGTAAGGATTGGCAAGAGACCCAAGAAAAAGGGGTAGTGCAAAATCATTGAAGAAACATCATTTGGAGGAACCAAGTGACAGTCTTAATGACATCCTTTAGAGCAAATTTTTAAGAGAATTTTGAGGACACTTTATGAGGACAAAACTTGAGGAAACCTAATAAAGAAGTCATCATTTAAATCCTAACAAAGTAACTTGGAGGAAGTTGCTTTGGGTTTGAAATAATCTTGTTGGGAGCATTATTGAAGAACTATATAAGACACGTGTTGAACTGAAGGCATTCCTGGAAGACATTGATGCATGATTGAATTCATCATGAGGTGACTTGAAGAAATTGTTTGGGTGTGATGAAGAGAAGTGGTGACACCTTGTTATCGGGAAATCTAGTGTCTATGCAGAGCTGTTAGTCCCACTAAGACGTGTATCTATCTTAGAAACAAATAGATTAAAGTTACTTTCATTTTCCTTTACGAGAAGTAGAAAAGAGAGGAGCAAAGAATACCAACCTTGATCTTTCGCTTGGTTCTCCACTTGTTCCTTCTCCTCTCTGATAGGTCTTTGCCACTCCTTCCTTGACCACTCCACTTCAAAGAGTACCTGTAAAGTCAAAGCAGCATAATACCTTCAAAGTGCATATATCTACAGTCATAAACAATATAGGACCAGATATATATTGACCACACAAATGCATATATCATCAAACATACAAGAATGTGGAGGAAAACTTGAAAATCTTTATTGATATAAAGATTAGAAGAGAGGATTACAACCCATTGATCTGACCCAACATCATCCTCCCAGCATGAAAGCCCTTCTTCACCTCATGAAAAGCTTAGATCACCCAACACTATGATATTCCAACAGGAAACCAACAACACTTCCTTACAA
>APFE030711938.1:0-10614 GCA_000404065.3 Pinus taeda
TTAGGATTAATTAACTAAAATAAAATACAAAATAAATTAACATTTTAAGAAAAAGAATTATAAATTAATTAGCTTAATTAATTAATTAAACTAATTTATTAATTAATTATATTAATTAAATTATTTTTAGATTCTTAGGTTAAATATAAAATAAAAATAAAAATAAGAAAATTAATAGAAAGGAAAATAAAAATTAATTAAAACAATAAAACTAACCTATAATCAAGGGAATAAATAGGATTAATAATCTACATATTAAAATCAATTAAGTAAAACGATTAAAATAAAAATAAAAATTAATTAATTAAACTAAAATTATTATAATATTCATATGTATATATAAGGGTTGGCTTCTTTATAAAATTTATCAAGATTTAGGTTTATTTATACTCTCGTCACAAGATTCTTCTCTCAAGGAACTATCAGTCATTATTCTAAATTAGTCCTGATGATAGACCCCTTTGGGGTTTGAAACGTCGACAGAATGAACATGATACTGTGGATAATCCGGATCATGCTACTCCAAGAAACAACCACAAAAGCTTAAAATCTAACAATATTATGATTATATATAAGCGTGGTATAACTTATAGAGGAAATAATTTTTTCATGAGAATTTGGTAATACAATTTTAAGTAAGATTGTGATTTTTTTTGTTTAAAATACACTTTTGAATGTATAAACAAATTCAACACCATGAAAAACGCTTAGGGCACTAGAATTCTATAAATTAAAACAACTCAAATAAAGTTTTTTAAAATATTGTCATATTTTGGTTAATATTAACACGAGAGAGAGAAGAAGAAGACCATTTTGTCTATAAGTTAGAATATAACTATCATTATAATTATAATTAAAGTTAAATTCTATTAATAAATAAGGTATAACTATTTAATTATTTTATTCATATTTAGTACGTTTGATTCTACTCTGTTATATTTTATTGATTACTCTTTGTTTTTTCTCTAACGTTTATTTGACCAAATGTCTATTGACTTTTTGTTCAATTTTGAAGTTTATGGAATTTCTCATCCTGTATCTCTCACATATTTATATAATGAAAGTTGGTTAGATTTCTCATCAAATTGTCATAATGATGAGCCACACTTGTTGGCTAGAAACATCTACTAAAAAACATAATGTGATGAATTTCAAAGTCTCATATCAAAACTTCGAACATTCTTTGTACTCATGTAAACTATCATAATGACCACTAGTCACTAACCATCATATAAGCAAACCTTTGCACCAAATAAATTGGATTCATTTATAATTAAGCGTAATTATCAAAAATTAATTTCCACCCTAATTTAAACAAATTTACACTAAAATAAATAAAATTATTTGTAAATAACACCATTACATTAATAAAATTATTAATATACCCTTTATGCTTCGGATGAACTATACTATCTTTCCCTAGATCCCTTTCCTCACCTTTCTTTATCAAGTAAAGATTTTCTTGCGAGTGAATCATCATTTCTCACCTTTCATTGTCAAGTGGACATCTTCAAAATGAATCTCACACATTTATTTTAATAAAATAATTAATATGACCCAATCATTATCATTTTACACCTTTCATACAATAATAAATAACAATTTTTAAAAGCTATATAAACTAAATAATAAATATATTAAATATATGAGACAAAATGATATCATTAAAGAAACAAAAACGCAATCAACCCATTTTCCAATCCATACTTATATTAGGAATATAAGTATTAAAAAAACCCAATCAACGCATAATCTACAATTTATTGTGACATTTTGGTGGCGTCACGTCTAATAATACTAAGTTTGACCTACTTTGTTTTTGGCCCACAGCTTGCCGACATTGTGCCAATTAACTTTAATTCAATGTGTCTGATCAGAATTCTCCTTTCTACAATATTCTTTTCCATTCGCGAATATGATTTTGTTTATTAAAAAAATTATTTATTTAGTATTATGATATAAGTATTTCGCCCTAAATTACATGATAAAACAAAACATTTATCCGACGTTTTTCAAATTAAACCAGTGTGAATTTATTGTCAAAAACAAATTTTAATTTATTTTAATTAATAAATAAAAACATTTAAGTAAATCCTTTATTAAAAAAATGCACTGAAATATAAAACAATATAAAGCTTTTCCCTTTCCCATTAAAATAATTAATTGATTTTATATTAATAAATTAAAACATTTAACCGATCATTTGTTAAAAAATGCATTGAAAACATTAAACAATATTTTGCTTTTGCCCTCCCTTTCAAATAATTAATTTATTTTACATTACTAAATGAAAACATTTAACAGATCATTTGTTTGTTAAAAAAATGCATTGAAAACATTAAACAATATTTTTATTTTGCTTTTGCCTTTCCCCAACATGGCAATAGCATATAAACTTGGCGGCCACGAAAAGCATATGGCATCACTGTCAGCACCGACACTATGGAGAAGCTAATTTGAAAGAAGCAATTAATTAATTAATTCTAAAAAGAAATGGAAAATGAGGATTTCACATTTTCGGTATAATGCAAAATTGAACATTAATTGGGAAGGAAGCGAACGCGGAGAATCCGTGACGTGCAAGGCTGGAAGTTCCCCATGTGAGGTTTGTTCCACCGGCTTCTCATCTAACCATCTTTTTATTTCAAATTCCGCGGAGCCCAAGGATTTGCTTCCAACTGCAACATCCGGTGTGTTTTTGTTTCCGCCCGCAGGCAGGGGTAGGGTAGCAATTTCGAAGCGCGAAAAGCATTTTTCGAATAATTAGGTAGGCATTGCAAGTAGTTTTACTCGTGTTTAAATTTTTGAGGGTGTTATTTATATGTTTTTAGTGTAGGAGAATATGAAAACAAGTTCTATCACCAATTTCGACTTCTTGCGTTTTGGTTTTTGGAATCAATTTGCAAGTAATCTTACCCGTGTTGTTTGACAAGATACAAATCAACCCTATTCAGACAAGCTACAAAACATGTCATCTACGCAACTAGAATTTGGAACTCTTTTGCAAGTGTTTGACAATTAAAGTTCATTTTCTTAGAGTCCAAGACACACCAACATCATTCCAATCCACAACTAATATTTAGGCACCCAAAACAGTGTTATCATTCAAAGCATCCCAGTAAACTTTCCATTAGGGAATGACAACATTCTACTCACAAATTTCACTACTCAAACACCATGTGCCTTTCTCTATGGCTGTGTCCCCATGTCGATAAATAAATGTTTCATGCCCTTTTTCCTTCATGGGATAAATAAATGTTTCATGCCCTTTTTCCTTCATGGGATTCTGCCACTTGGTAGAATTTTCCCTATTTTATGCAATCCATTATTGTACAATCCCACATTTACCTCATACTCCCCTGCAATCTATGGATCAACTTCAAAATCCAATAAATGTATTCACCTTATTCTTTCCATTAAATTCTAAAGCATTATTGCAATTGCCACCTAAACTACTATTTTATGAGGGTGATTGTTCCTACCCAATAATTTATCATTAATTGGTTTTTGGGTAAGAGGGAAAAGGATCACATTCATATTCAAATTTCATGGCAAGATAATTTCCTACAATACCCTCGTCATTTGTCTACTCATGGTATCATAACCCATATTAATGCTCATATGTTCACAATCATTTGTGTCAACATATTTATTTATCAATTATTTAGATTACATATACATTGTTCGTGAATTTTCCAACTCAATTTTGTTGTAATAACAACACATCTATGTCCACACAAGTGACACAATATCATTAACATAATTAATTACAATTTATTATAAATTAACTCGGGGGTCAACATGGAGATATTACATCATCCTCACGGGGAGTGCAATTAGCAATGGTTGTGTCATTAAGTACTACGTAAACTATGAGATACAAGGTTCAAATCCTCCTAATTAATGTGTATGTGCAAAAGGGGTGTATGTAATATCCCAAAGCTTAAAATTTTTGACAAATCTAACACACTTTAGTGTTCTAGTTAAAAATACTTGCAGTCAAAACACTGAACACAACAGGATCTGCAAATGCAACCTTTATTTATATTATTAACTAAAGAAATGAGTACATGCCCACACAAAAATGTCGGAGCCCCTATAATGGCATGCCCGACTGCTCATTAAAATAGAAAGCAAGACTGAAGCACAATTATGGACCCTGGATGGATCCACCAGACAAATTGCACCCACGGGGTCTTCATCTCGGGGATCAAACTAGAACTGGCCACGCCAAGTTCTTAAGAAAACACCATAAGATAGATAAACCTTAATGATCCAATGCCTAGCTCCTATCGCCTTTTATAGGTTTGATGGATTCTCTAGAAGCCTTATTTTATTATTTCCCTCGAAAAACAAAGGAAAATACTAGGGGCAGATACCATGGGAAAATACCATACTAAATACCATGGGTAGGTTTCATCCATTTTGACCCTATAAAAAAAAAGAATATTACAAATCCTCCCGCCCAAAGGTTGCTTTCCCTCAAGCAATTCACTGTTATCCACAACATAAGCATTGATATCAGGATCACATACAACCCAATGTGCTATTCCATACCTCCATGCTAAATGATCCTGAATGGATCCTTTGATACTTGGATCCCAATGCCACCTAAGTCTTGGGACCTATGCGTTATGGTACCATCTTAGCCCTCCATCACTGCCCGTCCCAAAGGGCCCAAGCTGCAATATGCCCTTAGTTGTGAGTATCCTCCTAGGAATCAACCCATCAATAGAGTACCAATTCATAATCTCTTGTCAATCCATACCTTGGGAAGGATGAATCCCTAAAATTCTACTATGTTGATGTTGCTCAATGCTCAGCTCAGGTTGCTCCATTCAGTCACCAACATGATGCATTTGGAGAACTATTCCTAGCTCTTCCCAGTGTATAAAGATGGGTTGGTAGTGTTGCAAGCCTCACATATGTACGATTGTAGAGTGTTGCTCTGGAACTCCCAACTATACTCATCTTGCTACCTTGTGAGGGACTTGAGTCGTTCCTCAACATTGGACAACTTAGCCGTTGGTTCAGCACATACCCCTATGAGCTCCTCAATTTTTCTATTCTCCTATAAGACAATGTCTTAGACTCTCCAGACTCTCTGCTTCAACATCATAAGATCTGTCTTGAAATGCATGATCTTTTCCCAAAAGTCCTCTACTGTCAATTATGGTGCCCTACTGAATTCTTTTGTGTTTGTCTATACCGAATGCTCAACTATCTTAGCTCCAGCTTGAACCTTTGACCGACTCTCCAAAAATGGCTCATCCTGCATATTATATATATTTTTTTATGTTGCTCCTTATGTTCATGCTCATCATACTGGTTTGTCATCACTAACTCCTCATTTAACTATCCTTGAATGTCTTCTTCCTGGCCTTCTCCGCCTAGGGAGACAATTTGATGTCCATCCTTTTTGGTTTTCAAACATGGATGCATCGATGGACTCTTATTTACACTTGGTTTCTCATATTCTTCATGGATGTCCTCTTGGAGATAAGAGTCTACCACATTGTTAGGAAGAAATACCTCCTCCTTTTCCCCACGTGCTTTGTCAAGCTGCCTGATTATCATGGGCTTGTCCTGCAAGTCTCTCTGAATAACATTGTGTTGTTGCTCACCATATATACTTCACTGCTTGAATCCTTCAGATGAATCCTCATGGTTTGAAGGAATTCCTTTGGTTATGTCCTTGTTGCTTACTTCCTATCACATGGACATGAATGGTTAGGTGCCCACGATCCCTTGCATACAAAGCATAGGATTTTCCTTCTTAGTTCATTATTGTTGTCCCCACAAATCTTTGTTAGTTCCTCCTTGGTCAAATTCCTTTTGAGTAGTTTGATGTTTTGTTTGACCAATCCCTCAACTAGTTCATAGACAATATGTGATGCAATTAGCTCCTTTCTCCAAATAGCCAACAATTTGGACCTCAATTGTTTGCAGATGGCCTTATCTTCTCCTAAGATTAGGGACATGATCTTTTGCATCTTTGTTTTGACAAATTTTAGATGACATGTTGTAATGCTAATGCAAAAGCATTGGAGCATATGAAGGATTAATTCATCGCATTCTAGATCTAGCATAAGTATAACAAACCTGGATTTTGCCATGCATTCTACAAATGTGCTACTGTTAACGGATGGCCCTTATTCGATTATGTATTCTTGATTCAGTAAGGTTAAGAACAACAACCAAAATAGAGTAAATAGAGTGTCCTTTATCTATGTAATTACGGGGTATTCTATATGCATCAGGAAGTATTTTATGTAAAGTAAGGGAGAGAACGGGCCTTCTGCTGCCTGGTTTTCTCAAACTGTCCCCTGCTTTATATTTTTCCTCCACGATGCCCACAATGGCGCCTTACAACCACTAGACTTGGCCTTGTAATGGTGCATTCAGCCTGTCAATGGTAGATCCTCCTGTAATGAAAAGATGATGCGTTGTCCAGCATTGAGTATTGACGGTTTAGAAGGGTGGCCCAATTCTATTAGATTTTCCTCACAGTCGTAGTGTCGGCGGACATCTTTCCTTCGTTGCATATGTCTCACAATCCTTTGGCTTAATTCAACTGAGATGTCGCTCTGCCCTCCAACGGTAACCCTCACAATCACCGTTGCGTTCCTGCACCTCCTCAATGGCGATTGTAAAATCATGCGACGGAATATGGCCCTTCACTCCTCGGTCGTGGCTCTTATTCAGTGATCCACTACCCGGTAACAGATCAGCCCCCAAGATCTGTTGCACCTTATGGATTTATGCAAGCATTTTCGACATTTCAGATCTAAAAGCATCCTTGACTTCCGTTGGAAATCTCCAATTGCAACTCACTAATGAACGAGCTTTGTGAAACACCTCAAATCTGATGCTCCTCCTCCACAAAACAGTATGGCCTCGCGGCGCTTCAACGTAATCGGGTGCAATAGCTAAAGCAATCAACTTGTCTCTGCAAATAAACTCCAGAAAACACCTAAACTCCAATTTTTATTTTTATTTTAAAGCAATCAACTTGTCTCTGCAAATAAACTCCAGAAAACATCCAACTCCCATTTTTATTTTTATTTTTATTTTTTGAAAAGCGAAAAACCTTCGGCGCCAATTAGATCTAGATCTTTTCCTCAAACTGGCAGTAGGAAAATTTCGAAGATCTAGTACATTTTAGTGTTATATTTAAAAATACTTGCAATCAAAACAGTAAACACAGTAAGATCTAGAAATGCAACTTTGTACATACCCATACAAAAATATCAGAGCCTTTGCAGTGGTAGACCCGACTGCTCATTAAAATAGAAACCAAGACTGAAGCACAAGCGTGGACCTTGGATGGATCCACCAGACAAATTGCACATGCAGGGTTTTCTTCTCGGAGATCAGACTAGAACTTGCCACCTGCAAGGTTTTCTTCTTGGAGATCAGACTAGAACTTGCCACGCCAAGTTCTCAAGGAAACACCATAAGATAGATAAACGGAGAATGATCTAATGCCTAGCTCCTATCCCTTTTTATAGGTTTGATGGATTCTCTGGAAGCCTTATTTTATTATTTCTCTCGAAAAACGAAGGAAAATACTAGGAGCATATACCATGGCAAAATACCATAGTAAATACCATGGGTAGGTTTCATCCATTTTGACCATATCCAAAAAAAGGAATATCACAATGCACGTAGACACTTAAAAGTTATAGTGGTAGTGATTGGAATCAACCCCATGTCATATACAAAATTAGCACAGTTATCAACATTCCTCTAATACAATAAATAAATAATATAAAGATATTAATAAATACCAAAATTATTAATTTAATTTTATAATAATTATAGGAATATATTAAATGTAAAAACTTAATATCCTATATATTTAACTAGAAATAAACAAAATACATATAAAAAAATTAAAAATCTTTGTAAAATTAAACTTACCATATTAAATTTTGAAACATATTTTAAATGTGAATCATTACCGTTTCATTGGAAAATAATTATATAGTACTATTCTCATAATATGAAAATGTAATAAAAATCAACCATATGATTGGTTGACAAAAAAACAATCATATTTACTCTCGTCTCAAAGACAAACATGCATGCACTAGAAGTTATTCATATCCACAACTATAAAGTGGGTATTATTAAGTTCTTTATTTAAATAATTTGTGAAATAAGATTTAAGTGTAATTTAGTCTTTGTTTTATAGTGATATTTTGAATATATATAATAAAAATATCTGTAATAATTTGTGTTTGTATTAATTAAATAAAATTATTTTCCATTTACTTTAATAATACTAAAAATTGGTATTTGTTAGGTGGAGAGGTTTGATCTCTTTATGTCTTGTGGTTCAATCCTGAGCAAAACTATGTATTCCTGAGCTATTTAAAGCACAATTTCTTCAATTAAAAAAAAAACTAAAATTTTAGTTTACAACTCCCTATAAAAAAAATTAATTTCAAAACCCTATTTCCTTGAAGTTTCCAAAAATATACCCATGTTCTAGAAATTGTTTCTAGCCAATTGGGGATTTTTTCGTTCCCACTCTTGAGCTCCCAAATACATTAAAACAACATGAATGAGATTTGAAGATTGGAATGGTTCCCATGCAACTATGTTTTAGGCTCTTATAATTTAATATTTTTGCGTTCCCACTCTCGAGCGCCCAAATGCATTAGAACAACATGAATGAGATTTGATAATTGGAATGTTTCCTACGCAACTATGGTTTAGGCTCTTATAATTTAATATTTTCCCATTATTAAAATACTTTTAATAATAATAAATTATTATGAATTAAAATTTATTATTAATATTAATGAATTATTTTTAAGTTATTATAATTGGTTAATAGGAGCAGGGGCATGTAATTTTTTGCTTTGAGAGTCAAGAAGAACATAGGTATGTTTGGAGTTTAGGTCACACTTCCAATGACGTTGTTGAAGCCTATGCCTTGTATGAGGGATTGAGGCAAATTGTGAATCTAAGAATTCAGGAGGTGATTGTTTTTGGTGATTCCTTTAATATAATTCACCATTTATATCTAGGATCTCTCCCCTAAAATACAAAGCTATGTCAAATTTTCAAGTGGATTTATTAGTTGTATCAATTTATCCCCAAGAAGAAACGTCTTCATGTTCTCAAATCAAACAACTCCAAGGCTAATCACATTATTAATTTGGGGTCAAGGCTAAATCAAGGTAAACTTTGATGGCAAGGGCAAAAGAGTTATATACCCATTTCTTAATGGCCAATCAGGAGAATAAAAAATGAAAGCGAAGGAACTTTTTTGCATTATTTAATGTAACATTTTGATGCTTTATACATTTTGGTTTTTGTTAGATCAGTATTGGTGAATGCACAAGTGGAATGTACTCTAGATATTGTAGCATTTTGTTCTTCAAAGTTAGAATTTTGTAGAAGGTTGTTGATAGATACTCCATTTTGTCCATATCGACTAGTTTCATCTCGCTTATGTAAATCATGTATCTAAAATAAACTTTAGCTCAATATCTTTTAATATAATAATTATTATTCTCGGTTCTTATTTAAAAAACAAAAAACTATTATTGAATTATTATAAGTTAAACATTTCAAAAAAATAAATAATCCCAATATAAAATACTATAAATATATAATAATAAAAAAGCATGATGTCATTAAACTATAAACACTTTAAGTTATCTTGTCCTTGAATTCATAAACTCCTTATTAAAACAAACAAAATTAATAGAGAAAAAAAGTATTCTAGGAAATATGTCATGTAACATTCAAGTTATTTCAATCAACAACTCAGCAATTTTGAATTTACAAACCCTTATCATTGACACCTCGAATAAGAACACCCATAAAAATCCCAAATAAGTCCCAAATTTGATCCTTGTAATATTTGGAAATCACACAAGGCCATAGAAATAATGATGGGAAGACTTAATATCACATTTTTTAAAATTGAGGAAAAAGGCAAGACAAATGATGAAAAATAAATAAATAAATCGATATGCTCCACTTCCTTTATTTTGTACCCTCTTTCATGTTCATTGAGTTGTATATTTCTCTATTGTTCTCCCACAATTGCATATTTTTCTTTGACTTAAGAGTATAACATCTTCACAAAAGTATTAATGGTGCTTCTACTTCTCTTTCAAATCAATGCTTCATTATGCATATGATCTAGTTGGAGGGCAACCTATTATCCATTTCTATTTCATACTTTACATGCTCTAGATAATAGACATATGTTTATTTTAAAATTCCAAAAAGCGTACCTAGGCTTGTTTATATAAACATCAATGTGTGTAACGTTTTAAGAATATGTGATATTAATGTATCTTTATGGGCCACATAGTGTTTTCAAAAATACTACTTCCCTTTGGCAACATTTCAATAATTTTAATATTTTTTTTATTAATTATTCAATTTGCTTGAATGTTTGAGAAGAGTTATGAAATTGTGTATAAACTAGTACTATATAATAGTTAGTATTTATTACTTAGTTTAAATATAGTTAAATTAAAGTAAAAATATTGAATTCAAAATAGTATTAAAGTTTAGTATCTAATCAATTTAGGTTTTACTGATTGGTAAATTGAGATATTTTGTTAATTGTAGTTTTGCATTGTG
>APFE030711938.1:11638-34045 GCA_000404065.3 Pinus taeda
ATTATAGTCTCAATTTTACATTTATTGCCTATCTAATCTATTAATAACTTAAAGTCTCCCACTACTTCTAAATATTTTTCTATTTTTTCAAAAAAATATAAAATGCCTAAAACTTAACTATTCCTTTAATAACAACATATTTCAAAATAATATAATGTATTAATGAAAAAAACAATATCCCCTCCAGTGTAAATAATTATAGCTCTTTGGTATGCCCCTAAGTCAACATGTCTTTTCATAATTGATTATGTGTTCCTTTGATATTATATAATGTTTTTCTTTCAAACATTTTTTACCTACTTTTAATACCTAGCTTGATTTTATGATATTAAATGTTTTTCTTTCAAGCATTTTTACCTACCTTTAAAAGCTAGCTTGATTTTATGGGCAACTTGTGTCGGAGTCATATAAGGCCTTGAAATATCAAGTTGTCAACTAATGCAAGGTAAAGACTTATAAGCACTTGTAGACACATTAGTTATTTAAGAATATAAACAACAAACAAAAGCCAATTGATGACATTTGTTGTGTAAATTTTTGTTATAAATGATTTTAATGCAAAATAGAAATTTCATTGTTTTAACTAAACACTTACTCAATCTTAACTTTGTGAATTCAACTATAAAAATCTCCCTACTTAAAAACTTTAACAATTTTATTTGTTTTAATATTTTGAAAAATTGTTTTAATATTTTAAAGTAGAAACCTCAATTCAAAAGTTGAAGAAGATCTAAAGTATTATAATGTTGCTTACAAAATGGAACTTTGCAAATCATAAGCTTTAATAATTAAAACAAATTAGGATCTCTATGCATGGGCATGAGGGAAATTTGTATACTTTTGCTATCAATTACTTTTTGCATAAGAGGCAGGTACTAAGCAACAACACTGCATATTAAACTTGTTAAATTGATGAAAAATATATTTATTTATGATTAAACTAGGTAGTTATGATTTATAGGTAGTGACGCATTTACATGATTAAGGATTGTTTAATTAAATTAGAGTTGGTCAAAATGTTTGCTCTGGCTTAATCTTCTTTATTATTTAAGTTGGTTGAAATAAATCTTTTTTTCTTTATCATTTAGTTGGAATGTCAATTTCTTTTTTTTATTTTAATTATATGAATCATTTTATAATAAGTTTTAAAATTATTACATTAAAAAATTTATAATTGATTTTTTCGAAAAATATAACAAAATAAATAAAATAAACAATATTTTTTCCAAAAATCTCTTTAAATTAAAATTCTTATTATGGAGATAAAATAATAAATGTATGACAAAACTTATTAAATTATGAAAACAAATTTGAGAAAAAAAAATATTTATTATTAACTATGTAATATATATTCTCATTTGCAAGAAGTGACAAATTTGTATGATTAAAGAAATTATTAGCTAAATTAGAGTTGGGATATGAGAATCTCTTCCCCTCATATGTATTATTTAATCTAAATTAAATACATTGAACTCAACACCTTACAACTAAGTCAAACTTGGTCAGATGATAATCTCATTTATCTATTTTAGATGTAAATGTAGCACCTATCCATTTGGCATATTATCATCTATTCCTCTTGTAGGTAAAATGTATTTCTAATTTGAAGTACCAAGCATCATGGTTTAATCTTCTAATATAAAGAGGCTTTCTCTCTCCATTATGTAAGATGACATTTGCATGACTTGTAATCATGTGAGACTCTTCTCAAAAAAAATATGAAATTTAATTAAAAGAATATATTCCATTTTTGAAAATTTATACGGAAAGAAGTTTTTTTTTTTTTTTTTTTTTTTTTTTTTTTTTTTTTTTTTTAATCGTACTTCATTATTAATTTGAAGTACTAAGCATCATGGCTTAATCTTCTAATAAATAGGCTTTCTCTCCCTATTATGTAAGGTGACATTTGCATGACTTGTAATCATGCGAGGCTCTTTCCCAAAAAAATATGAATTTAATTAAAAAATATATTCCATTATTTTAAATTTATATGGAAAGAAGTTTCCTATTGAGATTTTTCATTAAGGCACTGTGGATTTTGTTAAAAGATAATTATTTTAAAGGTGGTAAAATTCATCTTCACATGTGTGAATTGGTTAAGGTGGTTTTCTTAAGGGTAGGGTGATTTTTCTGGGGTGGTTTATGAGTTGTAGATTTTTGGTTTAATGGTATAGTTTTAAAATTATAGTTTATTTAAATACGTTTTTGCAATACAAATTCTTGTCTCTTTTGGCCATGCTTTGGCCATGCTTTGACCATGCTTGAAATCGTCCATACATCTTTAAAAAATTATTTTTTAAAGAGGTCATCGAAAAGTTTATACCAACATAGAAAAAGATTTAGGAATATAATACTGAAACTTTTTAAGAGAAAATATGACTGAAAGTTCTTAATTTCTTAAAAACTAGAAAATATTTTTTTTATTACAATATTTAAATTATAAAAACATCTTCATTGCATTACACAAATCATTCATTTTTTAATTAAAAATAATATATTAAAATATTATATTAAATTATTTAAAATTTAGACTTAGTTTATTTATTTATTATTAATACAAATAAATATAAATATATACCATTCATTTTATATATATAATAACACTTCTTATGTTAATAACTCCACAAACTATTATAAAATAATTAAAATATCATAAACTATTATGCAATAATTAAATAGCCAATTATCATTGATAAGTCTAGTTTGAAAATTTGTATTCATTAACCTTCAATGCAAAATGTGTATTCATTAACCCTCAATGCATTTGATCCAATGCAAAATTGCTTTCAAAGTAAACATGTTGTTGCTATACTTAGAAGCTCATGCGCCATGATATTCTCTTCCATTATAATTATTCTAAACTCTCTCTAATTATAGAATTAATCGGTGTTTAACAAGTTGTCAAAATATAATTTGGGTGTTTATTTCAAAATATAACTTTGACCCCCAATCGAGGTGTGATGGGATACGAGATCCCCACGCGGATCATTGAGATGTGTAAGAGGACGGAGAACAGGGTAGGTGGGCGGCCCACCCAAAGACCCCACTTGCGCACGGTAATAAAAACATGGGGAGGATGACCAAAATTGGCAACTGCATTGGGAAGGCAAATGAAAAAGGAAGGAGGCATACAAGCGAGAAAGATGGTGAGGATTGTCAATGTTTGCATGCATGATCTATAGAGGAGCTTGCCCGCGGGAGACGAGACTGGTAGCAGGGTGGTGGAATTCGCCTGTGGAAGGAGAGATCGATGCCACCAGTAGGAAGACGCCACCAGATCTTCGGTCAGACAAGGACACTGGTATGTATTTCAGGCCCGCCTTGTTCTAGATATGGAGCCTATGCTGCAAGAAAGGAGGCTGGTTTGGCAAAGATTGGTGATGGTTCCACATGTTTCTGGTGGAATTTGGTTCAATTCACTATTGTTGATGTCCAATGTTTTAATTTCAGTGTTATATGGAAATTCGTTGGCTCAAAGGGGCATGCATGGAGGGTTTGGGTTTGCTCTTGGCTCGAATTGTAAATTTTTCCCTTGCATTCATCAAACCCAGGTGTCTAGGACATGGACAGGACCGAGGCAGCTCCAAGAGCCTGTGGTTGCTGAAAATTTTATGGGCCAGAGACAAAAGAATGGGGAGTCTGGGGTTCATATTACCTATATGTTTGTTCAGTCTATTATTTTCTAGTCTTCGGGTAATCTTCTGGTTGGGGAATCGTGGCCCTCTAAAACTGGTGTATCTAACCAGTCGGCCATTGTTTGGTTTCCAATCAAACCTTTGGCCCAATGGGGCATGAAAGGGGATTCGGGGGACCCTAATACCCGTCTATCAATTCTGCAACAGTGTGGTTAAATTCTTGGAGCCAGAGGCATGGCAGGGTTGGGGGTAGAATGAAAAGTCAGAGGGAGGGAATGTAATCAAACCTCGACAGGTCCTTTACTAACATGTATGTTAATCCTGTCAAGATCGGGTTTTTTGGCAATTTCAAGGTCCAAAGGGGCATGAATGGTGAGCCAAGGTCACCAAACATCAGCGGGTTTGTTAATTTAGTTAGGGTATGTTTTGCCACCTGTATCCCAATACCTGTGTGTCTCAACACTTGTGAGTCTGTCAATTCGGTCATGGCGGGGCTTAATCCATGGAGCTATAGGGCTGACTGGATCGGGGGGAGAAGAGTGAGCCAGAGGGAAGGAATTAACCTCAGTTTGGGTACAGAGAGGATGAAGGAAACTGATGAAGGGGTTGGGGGGAAATTGGGTTTCATTCCTCAGACCATGAAACAAGACTCAGTGATTGCGCTCCACAGGGAATGGATGGATGGAAACACTAAAATTTGGTTTGGTTTTAACTTTTTTGCTTCCGATACTCTTTCAGGTCTGTCTAATATTCTTCTCCCCCCAACTACGCCACTTCTGCTCCAGGACAAGGCAAGATTTTGGGAGTCCCCATGGTTAAAAGAAACTCTGATTGAAGGCAACATGGTGAAGGCAGAAGCAAGGCCTGGGAAAAGAGGGCATCGCCGCAACTATAAACAGACCGATGGCAAAAAGAAAATGTCGTTGGCCTCAACCAGCAAGACCCAACGGAAGAAGGGCAAGAAAACAGAGCAGGAAAATGTGCAAAACCTCATGCATGCCTATAGTGGGCGAACTCCAACACAGGTCAAGTCCTTAATTTCGTCATGGGAAGCAGAATTGAATGACAAGACTGCGGCAGAGCCGCTTCTAGCGGAAGATTGGAAACCCCTAGTTTTGAACCTAGGACACACCAGAAGCAGGCAGACTCTCTTCAAAAAGACAATCCAGCTCTACTAGGTTATGAAGAACTTATTGGCAAAAGCAATGATAGCTACCAGGAATTTGGAGGATTCGCCACAAACCCAGCAAGAGTGGCCTAGCTTAAAAGATATTCAACGGGAGATCCAGACAGTACAGGTATAGCAATACCACCAAAATGCCCGCTTAGGCCACATCGAAAAACAAATTCAAAGCCTACTGTAGAATGAAATGCCAGGGTTGAGTGCTAACAACCCAGCTCCCATAGAATCATCAGATGACTCAATGTTGTGAAGTTAGGAATTTTTTTGTTGATTTGTTATAATGATCTGGTCAGATAACATTTACATTGACATTAGTATGTTTAAACATATAGTAGATGCAATAGCTTATTTAGCCTGGATGGACATGCTCAAACTGTTTAAGTTTTGGATGGCATATGATGTTGATAGGTGGCCAACAAACCTAGTTTCCTTCGAGCAGGTTGAGGCCACTGGACATATTTTTGTTACCTACCTTATATATGATTAATAGAAAAATAAAGGTACTACCAAGCTTTATATATTATAATATATATATATATATTATATATATATATATATATATATATATAACTTTGAGTTTTGTTCATGTCAATATATATTATATATATATATATATAACTTTGGGTTTTTTCCATGTCATTCAACTTTGGATTTTATTCCCTGCCATCACATTTAAAAACATAACTTTCAACCCTCTTTTATTTTAAGTGACTACCATATTTAATCATTTAAAATATTACCTTTGCCGTCCTCAAACAGAAAAATAAGTCGAAATTTCTCATTGATTTTGAGGCAAGTCGTGACGTTTGGTGAAATAAATGTGGTGACAGTTTGTGTGCCGAGGCAATCTTGTCGTATGCATATAGCAGTACACAACAATAATAAATAAATATATGAGTTAGACATTAAATAACAATAGTACCATCTGCCATATGCAAAAGCCAGGCAAAGCTATTATGTGAAAATAAGATGCGAATGAAAGTAACCAAGCAAATAAAATATATATATATACTAAATAATAATAAAATTAAATTTACAAAATTAAATTATAACCTAACATAAATTTAAAAAAAAAAATTAATGAAAGATAAATTAATAGTGAATCAATACAATACCTGATGTGTTATACACTACATACAACAAGTACAATAAATAGATGTTTGAACATGCATAGAAACATTGCAATGTTCATTAATAACTCAATGAGGACACATAAGTTTGACAAATTATATATTTCTTGTGTGTCAAAATGATTAGAAGATTTGATTCTCATAATTACATAACCATATGCTACTTTGGTTATCATACAAGATTTGGCTCCTAGAATTATAATTATTAAATGGATGACCTTAGTCACGAAAAGAATAAGAACTTGGCCTCCCATAGATGTTTCCATGGAGTATAAGAAAAAAACCAAGAAATAATAATGTTGTATGACTCTTACAATTGAGAGATTGTACTCAAAACTTTATATCAGTGGAGAAATGAGAGTTGAGTAACGAAACAATTAAAGAAATAATAATGTTGTATAACTCTTACAATTGAGAGATTGTACTCAAAATTTTATATTATTGGAGAAATGAAAGTTGAGTAAGTGTCATTTAAATTATCATGTGCAACATTTGCATCATGTGAATTTACATTAATATTTTGATGTTATGGATTTATTAAATATGATATAGATGCATGTAGTGAACTAAAAGAGTGTAATAGGATTAAAGTAAATTGACATGACAAAGATTGAATATGTTTATATTTTTTCTTAATGAAACAAACTTGGTTAGTGAGAATGCCTTTTCACACTTAAATTGGTGTTACTTATTATGAACCATGTGAAAATATTTTCAATTTTTTTATTCAATTGATATAATACTAATTAATCTAAATTTCAAATGTCAACATTTCTTATTATATTTCTTATCTTATATTAACATTCTAATGGACTTATGGTTTTGATTTTATTAGTTGTAGGGGTTAGATTTCGATTAATGATTATAGGCACTAACAAGTTATTGGCTAAGGGTTAGACTCAATATGGGTTAGTAAGAAATGGGTTAGGTTATTAACATGTTCATAACTTAACATCACCTGTCGACCTAGCCCCACACTGGCCTGCCCCACCAACCTACATGATAAACCACTAGCTTACATGATACACTAAACCAACTAAACTACCTACCCTACTCAACTAAGCTATGTAACTTACATAACCCACTAACCTATCCAATCCACCCTACTAACCCACCAAACCTATAACCTAACCCATAAACATAACCCACCAAACTGACCTAATCTATCTATCATAACTAACCTACACACCCATTAACCTACTATACAAGTGACCAAAAGGTAAACCACCCAATCTACCAATTCCCATCTAATCTACATAACCTATCCCACAAGCACAATTTCCTATCCCATTAACTCACTCACTCACTTAATTAACCTTCCTAACCCATATAATTCACTAACTACTTAATCATCTAATCCATTAACCCACATAACCTATACCTACCCACTAACCTACTTAACATATGCAACCCACATAAGCATATTAACTTAACATACATGGATTTTATTTGTAGATTTTGAATATGAATCTCCTAACAATTGAGTTTTAACAATTCACATGATGTTGATAATTCTACGATTTGATATTGTAATGAAGTGATTTTAATGATGTGAATATTTTAATGAGCCTTACTAACATGAACTTTTAATTCAATTACTTGATATCATATTATTTATTATGTCACTGCTTGGAGAGTCACATCTATGATCGGTTCTGAGCTATTAGTTTCTTCATACTAGTGAAAAACAATTATTTTCTATAGTTAGCATTATAGTTTTGCTGAAAATTTTAGGGTGACGTTAGCCCACTGCCGCATCCCTGGCCACAGGTTTCAAGATTGGACCTCATCCTGGCATGTACGATACACAGGGCCAATCAGACATTACGTGCGATTAATTAATTTATTTATCTTATTGGTGTGCACATTAGATTTTGGTGCGTGGATTAATGGTCAAATATCGTTGTATCATGTCATATTGATTGCGTCGGTCCAGCTATGTTAAAAGATAGTCTTATCGCATTTAACATTCAGTTGGCTCGAAGATTTTTTGTGATCCACTTTTTCCAAGTCATTGCCATGATCTGAACTAAAGATATTGATTTGGGAGATTAGATGATTGGTTGTTAATTGGGTACTTTCATTTATGGCGATGCAATGTGAATTATTTATCAGAGTTTAATTAGTCATCAGTTGTGGGGGGAAGCAGTGTTGTAATTCTTGCAGTCACAATGCGGTGAACTATATTTTTGCTCGAGAGTGTTTGCTTAAGTTAAAACAAAGAAGACATAGTGAAGACAGGTGGAGCCAACCAATACCTGGGCCTTGGATCTGGGTTTTATCAGCAGACAAAGACAAGATGTTGATGTGCACTTGCTCAAGAGAGCAACTCAATTTGGGGGAAATGCCTCAGACCCCGAACTCCCTTGCTACCTGGGAATTTTCTACTAGTGGGTCTCTTTAAGGACCGAGGAAGTAGATTGTAGGCCAGATCATGGTAATATTGAGGAGGCAGAATCGTCACTTCGAGAAGGACTTTCTCTTTAACTATGAGGTTGGATTACTGTTTCGGATGGTGTTGGTCAAGGGCATTTTCAAATTTTGAAGGAATGATTCATATGAGATGAATACATCAGTCAATTTACTTAGAGACATGATTCTTTCTTACTAGTTGGGAATGAAATGCGTTCTTCGATATGCAACATTGTATCCTTTAACCTCTTTACTCTAGTGGAGATAAAGAGTATTCATTGCAAGTTTGAATTTGTTTTTGTCTTTGGATTTTCAAATTACTAAGTATCCTTTGTAAAGGTAATATTTACAATTTTAAACACTACTCACATCACAACAAATCAGTATTAGCAGCACTATATAATGACTCGAAGCCAAGTGAGGCGTATTGTGCGGAAATACTTCACGAATGATTCAAAACTAAATCAAATGAAAAAGAAGCAAAATGCCTCAGGTCACTCCAAACCTGCTTGAATTGTAGGCATAGGGATCTATTGTCAATCATTCAAGCAATTACGGGTACTTGGCAATGATGGGTTCCCATCAAGTTGTGTGTGGGTTCCGATTTTGGGTTCCCATCAAATTGCATTATGACAATTGTGAACCATCGATCCTTCTTCCAAAATGTTGAGTGGAGTCGAGGAATATGGTGAATGTTGACTACAATCCATAGTTGTCATCGGCATATATATTGAAAGAGATTGGTTGATCCTTTGAATAATGTTGTATCTAGCAATCAAATCAAAAACCAAAAAAACAAAAGCAAAAGAAAAAACCATACAAACTCATCCTCTAAAAATACAATGGGATGTGGACTACAAGATTCCGTTTATGGCCAACGGTTTGAGCATTACTATAGAATCAACACTTTCATTTTGGATTTAACCACCAGTTAAGGATGTTATCATCCTATCAAGATTTTGTGATCAAAGTAGGTTTTCCTATTATTAGTCTATGTTTTCATGAGTGTGAAATTCCTGGAACATCGTAACACAAAACCCTTTCTAAATATTGATTGTTGTTGTAAAATTGACTAACATCTGTTCTCACTGTGGACTATCACTTTTGGGCACATTATGTTTTCTTATTTTGTAGTTCTTCTCACAGTAATTTTGTCAGCTGAATTGAAAATTGTGATCTACACAAACCCTAAGAATTCTTTTGCGACTTTTTTTTCTTCTCACTATAACTCAACTTAGCTTCTTTTTTTAAAAACAATATCAAATTTCTTAAGTGCAAAAGAATCACAGGTCTACTAAATCCCTGAGAGTCTAAGATTTTACATTTTTTACTATGAAAAACAACAATGACAACATTGAGAAATCATAATTTCTATTAATCGAGCCGAATTAAACACATCAATAACTTCTAATAGATGATATTGTGTTTTAACACATAATCACCAGCAACTTAGAGCCCAATCAAAACCAGATGTGCATTAATGTTTCTTTGGTCCAAGCCTTTGTTCAAAAGCCTTCGTAGATTATATGTACATATTGCAGCTTTTGGTGATAGAAATGGTCTGGGTGGATTGAAATCAATAGCTCCAATAGTTGTCCAGATCCACTAGACTAGTAGTTGATGAAGGGCCTAGCTTAAATGGGTGGTTAAGACAAAATATTCACAAAGAATTTGAGATGTGAGAGTTCACTAGTTGGTTTGAATATTTTGAATATATATATATATATATATACCATTAGACACACACATATATATATACCATTAGACATATATATATATATATATATATACCATTAGACACACACATATATATATACCATTAGACACACACACACATATATACCATTAGACACACACACACATATATACCATTAGACACATACATGCAAAGTTTCGAGCAGGATCAAGATGGATTCTGGACTGGTTCAGACCAAAATTGGTTTGATTGGCCAATTCTGCCTAGGAAACCCTAGAACTAGTCTTATTGGTTGGTTTAGCCAACTTTGTTCTTGTTCTGATGACATTGCCGACATTAGAAACACAAATAACATTTTACTGATATTGGCTTTGCAAAATTCAGATTGTATATGGAAAGTCGTGGAAAAGAGTGACTGACTTGATGAACTTGCCTGAAACAAGTGTGAGAAGTGTGAAAGCTGAAACATTTGCAAGATTTATGAAAGAAGTGCAAGAGTAGGTTAGAAGGCAGCTATAGTAAAGCAACTTGAACTATACAAAAGATTTAGTGTTGAGGAAAAGAGAGAAGAAATTCGTTGGAGACATGGTTTTAGGACATTTAAGGAAAGAAAGGTTCTTAGAAGGAATGTATAACAAGCTAAAATATAAAAGATAGGGCATCGCAGAATATTGAAGAAGTTTTCAAATAATGCATACAAGCCTAAGTCACTCGAAGGTTTGTCTCATCTATTTCAAACTGCCATATTCGTATGAGTACCATGAAGGTGATGATTGTGAAGAAGAAGAAGCACGAGTTGCAGATTAGAAAATGAAAATTCCAAAAATGGAACAAGATGAAGTGGAAGAGATCCTTGAAGAAAGATTTCACCAGAGGTTATTGAGGAACGAGTACAAAGAATATTTGGTTTGTTGGAAAGACAGAAGATGCAACATGGATTTCTGAAGCCAAGTTGGACTGAATTTTGTGAGAAGGATGCTTACATTTAATTTACTAGAAAGTTTGATGTGGGAGGATCCCTTGCTTAGTGACTATTAAACCAAAAAAAAATATTTACAATTATCTTTGATTTTCTTTTTTGGGGGATCAATTTTTATTTTTATGAGTCTGAACAATCTCCAAGAAGAAAATAGTTTGTATGCTTGTTGCATAAAAAACAAAAGAATCCACCAATTTCATGATTTTGCTAACTCGGAAAGGGAGAAATCACCTTTTGTTAATGAGGACAAGGTCGTGGGCAATCGTTTCCTTCAACAAGTGAGTCAGCAACTTAATGATGAATGGATGGGTGTTTGAAGAATTTTTGTCATCATATTTCCCTCTTAATTAATGAAAACATGGAGAAATCTTGGTGCTAGAGAGAAACAGAGTGTGCATGGGTAGATAAACAAAAGAAACTAAGAGAAACTAATCTATTGGGCATTGATATCCATATGAGAAATTTGTTGGGTGTTGATGGTTGTGTGAGAGATTACGCATTTTCTAGGTGTTGGACAAATCTGTATCCAACTGTTGGGAGCATTGATCAAGGGAGGAAGCATTCTATTTTTCATCGATTGTTGTATGAGAGTAGTGGGTCACGTAAATTGAAATTACCAGACTGCAAATAAAATTTTAGTTGTTGTTATTATTGCAAATCAATTTTCAATTTTTTTTTTTGTTGAAATCCATCCAGTCTTCGTGGTGTTTTCTTGTTTCCCTAAGATTTAACATTTCAATTGGTCTATGGTGAATATAAATTGCTTCCACCTTTTATTGTGCCCATGATTTTAGTGAATATGATGTGAGTGGATTCATAAACAATAGGTAAAAATCCTTGTGGGTTACTTTTCTTATGTCAATTGCACATCTATTTTAGTTTTCTATCACTAGATTTGTCACAAACTTGTATTGGACATTTCTACTCATGAGTAATACAATTAGAGACAGTTTTCAAGAAATATATTCTATTTTTTCCCAGATTAATGTTGTGTGTTCATTCATGCAGGAAAACTTATGAGATTGCACATCATGACTCTTTACAAGCTTGTAAGCACAACTAACAGCCCAAGGATACACATACAAACTTATAAATATAATGTCATGTGAATTTATTGACATGGGGAGGAGTAATGCAAACAAAAACTTCATATTCGAGGTGGAGTAATGCAGATGAGGACTCTACACCTATGTGTCTTTATAACATAGAAATCAAAATCCATAATCTACCTCTAATATGTTTTAGAGTTTTTCTGGACATATTTTTGGTCGAAATTCTCTATAAACTGGAACAGATTTGTTGGAATCACAAGTTTGAGTTTAAACTCTTCACAATCCAAGTGCCCTGGGGGTTTTCTGTGTGTTGTGGGACATGGTTGTTCTCTTGTCGCAGGTTCAAAAATGGAGAGAATGGACTAGACCTGTTAATGCTATTCATGTTGATCCTTGGGTCATTTAGAACCATGTTGTGTATGAAAGGAGCAGTGCTCCTCATAATGCTGGCAATTTCAGAGGAGTTCTGCAGAGACTGCAGATGTTCTTTGTTGCTGCAAATGATGACTAGAGGTCCTGAAGTCATTGTTATTGTTGTTTTTTTTGTACTGTGGATTGGAGAAGCAGGACACTTGCTCCCTTGTAGATCCTTCACTCTCTAGAGATCCACTTTCATCATTGCTTGCTGATAATGGGGGCAAGGAAGGAGACCCAATGTCAAGATATGAGCTTCCGTTGAATCCAGATGAACTCTTCTTTGCTCCTATACTTTTGTGAAACATAACAAAGACCACCCATTCATCCATGGAAGCCTTGGGAAGTTGATTATACGAAAATTTTCCCTTGATATGATACTTAGGCATCACCTAGTTGCTCTTTTACCCCTTGGGAGCTTGGAATTTGTAAAACACTAGGGTTTTATTCATCCCAACGAGGGATGAACCTCATGCACTAAAAATCTCTCGGTCCTTGTCAATGGCCTTCTAGTAGCCTGCTTCTATGGCTCTTTTGGTGCTCAACCTGGTTAAATATTTGCGATCTCTAAAGCTGAAAAAAGTACCATTCTTTCTCGCTCATCTTCACTTTCTCTGGAAGACCCCATGGCTCACACTTGTTGAGGCCGACCTCGGCAATGGTTCGGCCTGAGAAATTGTAGTCAAGGACCTTTCTAACAAGATAGTGAGTGATTAACTCTTTGTCAGTGGGATGGAACTTGAACTCTTGGGAAGTTGTGTGTCACCCTTGTCCTGTGCATACTTAAAATTCAAACCCTCCATTTCTGAAATCTCATGAATGTTGCCACCACTGGTTTCGAGATTCAGGACTATGAAAATTGATAGATTGGAAGTGAAATGTGCAAGTCTAGAGTTAATCCTTCATGCGATTAGAAGTTAAATGTGTAAGTTCAGAGTTAGGCCTTCGGGCCAAACACTGGCCTATAGGAATAGTCAGGTTCAAGGAAGTTGGGCTCGTCATTGTTTGCGTGAGGACATGGAACCCCGACCATGAATGGTAGGAAGTCGGGCCTCTTTTTGAAATCCAATAGGCTCTTCATTGTTTGTGTGATGACATGGGACCCTGACCACAACTAGTCAAAAGTCGGGCATCTTTATGAAATCCAATAACACTGAGGGGTCTAGTAACCCACTGACATGATACGATTCAATACGTGAAAGAATGAATAAGATCTCTCTTTCTCTGTTTATTATATTATGTGATCAATTAGGTTCTAAGCTGATAACCTACCTAATAGGACCTATCTAAGACCTTTATTAATATAAGAAATTATTTTTCATTTTTAGCATTTATAAAAGAAACTATATGGTAACGTTTATGTTATTATTGTAATTTAATTTTATAATAAAAATATATTTTTCATTTATTTTAATAAGAATCGAGGAAAATTTCTAACAAAGAATCTAATAACTACGCCGAATAGTTTGAATAGATGGAACTTATGGATTGAAATCCTTATCTGTCACATGACTATGTTGGTCGGAGATACACTAATATTTAATAAATATTTAACATTTAAGTATTAAGGGGTTTTCGCAGTACATTATATTAGATGTCATTTTTTGGGATTCAACTGTGTTAATAAAGTCATTCATGTATGATCATTTCCATGAGAGGTAGTCGTAACTAACTAATTTCTCATGATTTTTGAATAGTCCACTTAGCACTTATTGCATCAGGCGCTGCTCACAAGGGTGAAGAAGTGGGATTGAAACTAATGAAATGAATCACATAGCGTCAATCATCACTTTTGGGTTCACCCAAGGTTCCCAATATTGTAATCTGTAGATAACAAACAGAGTGAGTTGCCACCTTTCAATTGGTACTCTTCCATATCAAATTTATATTTAAAAAATCTTGTAAATACACACGCCAATGAGTAGTCTACATTTATGTGCAATTTATTGAATAACTGGGGAAATCGTCCCTTGTGTAAAATATTGGGATGTGAGCCTAATAGGAGGTCTACCCGACCTCATATAACCCCAACCTAGAGCAGTCGGACTGTCAACAACTTAATAAAGAAAATTTGTTGAGGAGACTGGTTGACCCTGACTAGTCGGAGGTCAGACCCTGGGCTCATTAACAGCATTAGGCGCGAGTAACCAAACAGACTCCCGACCATCGGTGTACCCTACACGAACTTTTAATATATGGAGTTGAGTTTATAAAGAGGAAATGAGGTGACCCAAATACTTGACTTTGAGTTTAATTCTGCGTTGGATTTGTAAACTGTGCATGGTCGCCCATTGAAGGTTTGGGTCAAAAGTCCTTTAAAGAATTGACAAGAAGGTCCGTGATACATTCCTGAAGGGCCATGATATATTGCTGTAAAAATTTGTGTGGTGTTTTGTAAAATAAATTCTATAAAGTTACAATATAAATATATTAAAAGTAGTTTATTTTCTATAAATGTTCAAAATATATATTTTTTATAAAAGACTTTTTTCTACAATTTTTTATGGTCAATGCATTCATCATCAGGGCTAATATTTTATTGACTTAGTATTGAGGATAACTTTAAATATATAATTATTTATATATATTCTGCAAAAAAAACACCTAAAACTTTATCAAATATATATATATGGAGAGTGAGTTGAACAACTGCAGACTCCTTGTTTGTTATTATTTCATTTTCCATTGTTAATTGCATAATTACTTACCCTTCCACTTGAGTAGAATGACTTTGAATGTCATTTTGAGACAAAGTCGATCTTTGAGGAGTCGGTGATCAATCACAGGTTTTCACTAACACATTATCATTTAAAATGTCATCAATGCATCAATTGAGGTTGTTAACATGGCTTTTCAATAAGGGAACTTATTTTGTTTTTATTTGTAATCACATTTTTGGAAGTGACATGTGCAAGTCTGGAGTCGGGTCTTCGAGCCAAATGCTGGCATGTAGAACTAGTCAGGTTCAAGGAAGTTGGGTTTGTTGTTTGCATGAGGACATGGGGACCCCCGACTACGACCAGTGGGAAGTCAGGGCTCTAAGCCCTATTGATCGTGTTAGTGTGAGGATGTAAGACCCCGACCTCAACTAGTCTTTGATAACGTACCACTTAGCGATGCCTTTTTTACTTCTTCACTTATTATTTTAGAAAGATGAACACTAGCTTATCATGTATATATTTTTTTATTATTTTATTTATTAATCTATTCAATAATTTAAAATTATTAAAAAAGTTGAAATCTAAATTTATTTTAAGTTATATAAAATTCAATAAAATTCATTATTAAATATAATTTATATAGAAGTGCATTTTTCTAATTTTATAAATGTTTAACCAAAATTTAAATAATTATATTTCTTGATATTAGTTTTGAGAATGAATCATATGAAAAGAATAATCAATTCTCTTATTTAAATAAACTCAATAAAATATATATTCTTATTAATATGTTTTTGTTAATATGAATACAACCGATTAATAATCAATTCTCTTAATTTAAAGTAAAATATATATATATATATATATATGATAAGTTGTTAATAAATATATTACAATATATGTTGAAGTTTAATTAAGATATTTAAAAGTTTTTTTGAAGATGCTCAGATGTATATTTATTTTTCCATTTACATGAAGTTAATATTTTTCTAGCAAAAGAAATTTAATATACTTATTAATGTGCATATATTAACTCATATTAATGGAAAAAATTGCACTTTTAACATCTTGAAAAACTTTTTTAAATTTTCAATTTCTTTCTTTCTATATATATATTATTATTATAATAATATATATATATAATATTTTAATATATAAAATTTAAGTTTAAATATTTTGGAATATTAAAATATAATTAAAACAATGTATAATTATTTTATTAAGATTTATTTGTCTAAACATTTTAGAATGTTAAAATCATTTTTTTTTTTTCACTTGTGGTTCACAGATACCCTTGGGCACTAGGTAGCCGCTACGTCCACATGACTAATGCTAGGGTGGACCCCACCCGAAGGGGATCAACGCCCCTCGGCCATATTTACTTGACCGACCCCAAGAGCTTTCGGGAATTGACCCTGTGACCTCCCGATTGGCGAGGCATTGATTTGACCGATTGAACTAACTCTTGGGGCTAGTTAAAATCGAATTATTAAATGGCAAATTAATATTTTTTATTTATATATAATTAAATTAATTTTTTTTTGGATAATCATGAAATATTGTTAAATAAGTCAAGTACAACAAAACTAATAACTAGAAGTAATCAATGAAATGTTAGTTTTATGACATTATTAGAACTTTCAAGTGACTAATTTGGAAAAGTTACAAAAATTAAAGTAAGATGCAATTTTGTTTATTAATTCAAACTCGTGGTTGTTTTAGACACACAAATACACTCTATCTTGCAGTTCTCCATGCTCCCAACAAAGAATCCAAATCTAGTGTGGTTGTTCTAACAGATACCTAGAATCAAAAGATAGAACATCAAATTATTAAATGGGAGGACCTAAGTTTCCCAGAACATTGGGTTGTTGATAACCCAAAACTTCCAACATTGCAAAAGATTACTTCTGCTGATATACAAGAAGGACCATCATCTGTTGTAGTATCCTTTCCTAGAAGATCTACAATAGATCGCAGAAGAATCGAATTAGCTTGCAAAGCATTATCCATGTATATTGATCCACAAGTAGTAGACACTGCCAGTTCTTTTACACCATCTGTAAATTGCCATCATATAGATCCATTTGAATATGCCCAGATTGTAAATTTTTCATCCCTGCAAGTCATTTGCCCAAGCTGTAATCAAAAGATAAATCTCAGTAGCCTTGCTGATTCTGTCATACATCAGAACCACCATCCAAGGACAGGAGTATCTCCTCCTACAACTTTTGTCACTACGTGTCCAAATCCTAAGTGTTCTGAAATACCTTTCCCTCATGATATTGATCATGTATTAATGATTCATGAGCTTCCATCTTTGGAAAATGAAGACCCCCGCCTCAAATACATGTTTAGCAAAATGTGTCCTACTGGTATGCCTCGCTATGGTCTAGGATATCTGGAACAACTTGATGAAATAATCCCTCAATCCATATTTGAAATCTTTGTGCCTTCTAATTGTAAAAAGTCGTCAAAACCAGAAATGCAAAAGTACTTTTCGGTTATGGAAGGATGTAGGAAGCATACAATTGATCATCAATGGATGAAAAATATGCTTAATTGGGATTTATACACTCATCTTGAGGCTGAAAGTTTTGACCTTACCACTCCATACCCAGAAAAAATCAGATTATCCCATGAATGGAAAACATACATGTAGAAGAACAATGTCTAGTTGTCTTTTTTATGAATAGAAGAGGAAGCAAGAAAGTACAGATGTACAAATGGCAGATGTTGAATCATCCTCAGTAAAACATTCTTGGACTGCCACAGATGGCAGTAAAATTGAAACTCCTACCACCTTCCCTCCTTACAAAGGCATTGTATTAGGAGAAGCACGGAATGGCGCTAAAGCCATTCCACTAGTCATAAAATATGACAGTGCCCTTGGCATTGATGCTAGGATACAGAAAGCCATTGAACAAATAAACTGGACAAATACATCAGTTAAAGGCTAGAAATGAATTGTGCAAAGTCTATTGAAGTTAAAAAAGATTTTGACAATATACAAGTCTCTGTAAATAGTATTAACAAAACTCCAAATGATGTGAACTATTCCACTATTGTATTGAAAGGTTTTGTTAAAGAATCCTTAGCAAGGATAGAAGATGTTGAAAGGAAATTAGATATGGGAAAACAATCTACTCAGGAATCTATTGAAGAACTGTCTGAAAAAAATTGATAAACTTCATATAGCCCCCAAAGACAAACGGATTCCTGTTTTTTCTCTATTCAAGAGATCTGTAGATATTCAACATCCTGTTAAGCCTATTGATAGATTTCCTTCTCTCTTCTCTAAAGAAATGGCCGAAGAAAAATCTGAGCCAATGACTATCTCCTCACTGTTTAAGGAAGTAGAGCAACATGAAAGCTCAGAACCACATTTGTTCCCTATCTATTAACCTCTCCAAAGTCAATATACCAGGTATCCAGCACCTGATTTCAATGGAAAAGGAAAACTTCCAGAAACACATAACCTCCATCCTGAATCACACAGAGAATGGAATATTGACAATCTGAGTGTTGCTCAGATTCGACAAATGATAGATCTTATGTTTACAGAATACAGGCTCGTTGTGCCTAAGGGGAAAAAATGAAATAGAAGCTTGTAAATCTATTGTTCAGTGCTTTACTAGAACTTTGTTGAGATGGTGGGAAACAGAGTCATCACCAGCAATAGTGGCAAAACTGGAAAATGAAATCTTGAAGATGAAGCAAGAGATATCATTCATAATGTTGATGGATATCCACAAAGCAATATGATTGGGGCACTAACTTCAGTCATTTTAGAACATTGATGTGGAGGAGAACTTGAACTTGCCAATAAGCATGAGATAATTCTCATGAATATTAAATGTAATAAAATGTCTCATTATGAAGATTTTCATATAGACTAGATTTAGAGAATATATGAGGTTAAAGATAGCAAAAATCTCTTGTGGAAACAAATCTACTTAGCAGCATTGCCTTCAAAATTTGTAGATTAACTAAGACAACAAGATGCTTTTCAGTTGCCTTTTGAATCCTTTATTTGGGGAGAAATATACAGCATCATAACAAAAGTTTTGGTAAGTTTATGCACTAGTATGAAACTTAATAAATCTCTGGAGAAGATGTCAAGATTACCAGACAGCAAATCCATTTGTAACAAGATGGTCTTACTATAGATGACCCCATAGTAAAAAGAAGAAGAGCTAAAAAGAAGGCCAAGAAAAAAAAAAGACAAGAATACAGAAAATATCCACAAAAGAAAAGAAAAGGGACCAAGAAAGGATACTATAGATATGTGCCAAAAACACATTACTATGAACCCAAGGATATCCATCTGCAGACACATAAGAAAGATCAGTGGAATAAATTGATTTGTTGGCTCTGTGGCCAAACTGGACATACCTCCAGTTGTTGTCCTTTATCAGAAGAATCTAAGAGAAACAGAGGAAAGAAATCATTTGAAGCTGCGAAAAAGAAAAGGACAGTAAAAACAGAAGGCATGGTGCCAACCCTATGTTATAAATGTGGTTCTAAGAATCACAAGTTTGATAATTGTCAAAACATATCATTTAGAGAACAGATACAACAACGACAACTCTATTCAACATCTAAATCCTCTGAAATTTCTTCTTCAGAATGCTCTGATGAAGAATTAAACATGCACATGAATGAATGTGACTGCACTGATTCAAACAACTGTCAGTGTGAATCAAGCACTGAATCAGAAGTCTCATCTGATGAAGACCATGTTTCTTAGCCAAAGGAGAAGGTTCTCATGGCACAAACCATGGACGATGCAGAAACAAAGCTACTTACCCAAATCAGAACATTGGGAGAAGGAGAAATGAAGGAAAAGTTACTAAAAACTTTTCTAAGCACAATGCACAAAAATCAAGGGAGCAGTGACAAGACTGCCTCTAAAACTGAACCAAAGGCATTATTCATCGATGCCTCATTTGAAAGAAATACGATCTTTCCAAAGAATCCAACAGAACTCTAAGACCAGAGCCCTCACATTAGTAGAAGTCAGCCAAGAGATTCATCATCACAAAAAAGAGATTGTCTTTCTAAAAGCACAGGTCTCTGAGTTAGAAAAAGGGAAGAAAACTGAGGATGCATATGATGAAGACTACACTAACCCAAATATTGAAATATTTGAAGGAAAAAAGGATGATACTATAGGATTCACCGTCATGAGAGTAATGTCTATCCAGTATCAACAACATCATGTTATGCTAGATATCTGTATAAATGGTGAAATGTTTTCCCTAAGAACATTTATTGACTCCAGGGCAGATGTCAATATTTTGAATTCAAAAATAGTACCTGCAAAGTACTGGGTGAAATCATTTAGACAATTGATTGGGTTAGGAAACAAAGATCTACTGTATGAAGTCCCTCAAGCCTCTATTTGCTTTATAGAGCATTGCATCAAATCAAAATTTGTTGTTGCAGACATTCATGTTGACTGTATTTTGGGGAATGTATTTTTAGCAGCTATGGAGCCACATGGATTAGCCTGATTGAAAAATGCAAGGCTGGTTATTTTATATTTGTACCAAGCTTAGATGCAAAATTACAAACAATCAAGTTACCCTTTGTCTCTACTCCCATAGTGTCTACTATGGTATAAGCAATGCAGCAGATCGAAAAGGTAAAAAATAAAATTGAAGAGCTCAAGGAGCTAAAGACCACCATAAATATATGAGACTATCTTCAGACTCCTATAATTAAACAAAGGATCTCAACTTTGAGATCATAGATGGAAAAATAATGTTGTGCTGAAGAACCAAACGCGTTTTGGCATAGGAAACAACACTGTGTAAAATTTTCCTACAAAGATAAGTATGAAGGGAAACCCTGCAAGAGCATAGCAATCCCTGTGAACAAAGAATATATAGATCTCTATCAAAAAGAGATACAAAGCCTCTTGGAAAGAAGATTGATTAGAGAATCCAGCAGTCCTTGGAACTGCTATGGTTTTTATGTTAATAAACATTCAGAACAGTTAAGAGGTATCCCAAGACTGGTCATAAACTATAAACCTCTAAATATTGTCCTGTCAGATGATACTTACCCCATTCCTCACAAAGGAAACCTTTTAGCAAGAATAACAGGGGCTAAAGTATTTTCTAAATTTGATATGAAATCAGGATCTTGGCAGGTGGCAATTAATGAACATGATAAGTTTAAGACTGCTTCCAGTGTCCCGCCAAGACACTATGAATGGAACGTCATGCCTTTCGGACTAAAGCATGCCCCCTCCAAATTCCAGAAGGTTATGGATAATATTTTCAAGCCATATTTTGATTGGTTACTAGCATACATTGATGCTATACTTATATTTTCTAAAAACGTCCATGATCACTTTAAACATATCCAGAAATTTGTACAACTTGTCAAAACCAATGGATTGGTTCTTAGCAAGACAAGTATTAAGTTTCTTGGCCATACAATTAAAAATGGGCAGATCACTCTACAAAAGCATGCTCTGGAATTTGCTGATAAATTTCCAGATATTATCACTGACAAAACTCAATTACAGAAATTATTTGGATGTTTAAACTATGTAAGCAGCTTTTACAAATATTGCACCAAAGATAGATTATTACTCAATAGAAGACTGCAAAAACATCCATAACCTTGGTCTCAGGCCCACACTGAAGTTGTCAGAAGAATTAAAATGAAGGTAAAAACTCTTCCTATTCTTCATATCGCTGATGAAGATTCTTTCAAAATTGTTGAAACAGACGCCAGCAATGAACAGTGGGGAGGAATTTTGAAGCAAAAGAAACAAGGAAAAGTGTTGAAAATGTAATAAGATGATGGAGCTTAGTGAAAAGAAATCGCCTTCACTAAGTGGGTCCGCAGGCTATTTTTGGCGCAAAGTCTATTTTTAGACATATGGATCATGGTCTATGAGTTGCAGGATGCTATTTATGGATGATTGGTCATGTTGGTAAAAATAGATGGATCTCTATTTTTAGACATATGGGCGGAGTCTATTTTTAGACTGCCAATAAAAAATAGAACAGTCGATATTATTAGCTCTTAATAATATTTGGACTATAAACATTATCTTATCCTCTTGTAGCACTTCAGTTCGAGCTACGGATGTGGCACATGCAACTTCCAAAAGGAAATACGCTTTTCCTATGGGTTAGTTGAGCTATTGCATGACGGACTTCAGTTAGAACTCAAGTGATTGAGTTTGGTGGAGTTGATTGAGGAGTTGATGGAGTTGTGTTCAGTT
>APFE030711938.1:42077-66377 GCA_000404065.3 Pinus taeda
TATTTCATGATAGATCCAAGCACATCGACATCAGGTACCATCATATCAGAGATTGTGTGCAGCAGAGAATCATGTTACTTTCATACATTCCCACAGAGGATCATGATGCTGATATCTTGATGAAGGTGCTCACCAGGAGCAAATTCGAATACCACAGATCTAGGATAGGGGTTGTAGATAATCCATATATTGTTGAGAGGGAGTGTTGAAAATGAAACAAGATGATGGAGCTTAGTGAAATGAAGTCGCCTTCACTAAGTGGGCCCACAGGCGATTTTTGGTGCAAAGTCTATTTTTAGACTATGTCTATTTTTAGACATATGGATCATGGTCTATGAGTTGCAGGATGCTATTTATGGATGATTGGTCATGTTGGTAAAAATATATGGACCTCTATTTTTAGACATATTGGCGGAGTCTATTTTTAGACTGCCAGTCAAAAAATAGAACAGTCGAATATTATTAGCTCTTAATAATATTTGGACTATAAACATTATCTATCCTCTTGCAGCACTTCAGTTCGAGCTACAGATGTGGCACATGCAAATTCCAGAAGGAAATATGCTTTTCCTATGGGTTAGTTGAGCTATTGCATGATGGACTTCAGTTAGAACTCAATTGAGTTTTGTGGAGTTGAATGAGGAGTTGATGGAGTTGTGTTCAGTTTGACTTAGTTGAACGAGTTGTATTTAGTCTAACTAACAAATACACTAGTGATGAGTGGTGTGAATTAATTATTAATTAATTCACTAATTATTAACTCATAAATCAACTAAAGAATACATTAGTTAACTCAGTGCATGGACAGTTCAGTGGAGACAAGTGTTAGAGGTGGGTGAAAGGGTGAAACTACTATCAGTTGTGACTATGTTGTGCATGAGATTTTCACAATCATTGATTGAGATTGCCAATGAGGATTGCACAATACAAGACAAAGGGATTTCGAACTTGGACCTCATCTATTGTCAACTTGGATTGTGCAGTAGAGGTAGGCAAACAGTGGAGGATATTTGAACCCGTGACTTGTTCAGATCTGAGCTAGTTTGTGTGTAGCATGTGGAGATAGTACTGAGTACTTGTGAGGAGTATTGTACTATGTATTGTTACATGTTCTCTATCATAATAATATACATATAGTTGGGGGTTTTCAGCTGTATGCTTTCCCCATTACATACTGTGTTGATATGTGTGATTGATGTTTCAATGTGCGCATGCGATTGTTTTTTTAATTCCGCAAATTGATGATCAAGGGTAGAGGAGGTTATGTATTATGCATGCATTCCGCAAATAGTGTATAATCAAGATAATCTCTGTGAATAAGTGTTATATTATTCAAATTTCTACAAAAAGAACAAATAGTTCAATTTGTCTCAGGGACTTGGAGCCCACCTGAGAAAAACTATTCTACTATAGAAAAATAGGTCAAAGCAGCATGGAATTGCATTGATAAATTTGATATCCACCTGATACACAAAATTTTTCTCTTAAGAACAGATGCCTTTGCACTAAAGAAAGTCCTTAGTAAAGCTATAAAGAAAGCAGGAGAAGCTAAGTTCGCAAGGTGGCAGGCTCTATTTGCAAATTTCGACTTTGAAGTTGAACACATCAAAAGCAAAAATAATTGTCTATCTGACTTCCTAAGCAGAGAATATTTAAATCAGAAAGACACTGCCATGGTGATAGTAACAGAATAGACCCTTCCCAACATACGGAGACTTTGAGAAGTATTCCTGAAACATAGAACTGGGAAGTGTTGTAGCATTTTTTGGTTTTGATAAGATAAAATATTTAAAAAAAATGTTAAGTTAGGATATGCACATAACAATATTGAATAAAATGTTTTTATCTTGATGATGATGTCCATATCAAAGAAAATGTTAGGTTAGATGCCCTAAAAAATTAAGGCAAAAAGAAAATGTTAGGTTAGAAAGAAAAGAAAACAAATAAACTTTGAGAATGAGCAAGTATAAATGCCACTACTATTTTTTCCGCAAAATAATGGTTGTGTGCAGCTTGTCATAAATGCCGCAACCCATGACAGTCAAATAGTTTAATCTTGAATGCTTCATGCTTTAAATTTGATGTTATAATGAGAGAATAAAGATCTGGCCAAGTTGTTTAATCTTGGCAAATCAGTAGTTAGGTAGAGAATAATAAGGTGCTCATCAGTTTAATCTGAGCCCTTGGATGTTATAAGGTTAGAATTAGATAGTTTGTTTTTGTAAAATAAAAAATAAAAAGGAAAAGGGTTTGCTAGCTTAAATGCACCCATTAAGTGAAGAAAAATGATAGGATAAGTAAAGGGTAAGTAGAAGAAAGGTTGCAGAAGTATGTTGATTGATTGGACAAAATGTACATTTATCATGTTTTACCATATGTTTCTATGTCCATAAAGCAATTACACAAAGCAAATGAAGGTCTACAAGATCAATTAATTAACTTCCCTCATCCCCATTCATCCCTATATTTACTAATTTCCTCTTCCCACCTTCATACAGTTCATATTCATTCATTTTCCATAAAAACCCCTTTTCCTAAGGTTAAACTCCTTTTTGCCTAAGAAAAGTGAAAACCCCATGCTAAATCCCCTTTTAGCCAAAAAACCAGCAAAAAGATGTTTAGCCTAAGTATTGATGTATATATGTGAAAAGAAAATAACTCATATTTCCCCTTTCCTCTCATATTTCATATTAACGCTAACTTAACGTATTAAAACCCCTAAAAGTCCTTTCCTTTATATATTAACTCCCTTTATTAAAATATCCCGAAACCATTAGTTTTATTATAAAATTATGTATTCCATAACATATCGCATATCAACGGATCGCAAACCTTTCGACATGCATGCACTCTCCTCCACATTGCAATATGCGATGCGGGATGGAAACCCAAATGCGACGCAAATATATTTCATATTTTTTTGCCATTTCGCATCCGCCCTTCATCGCAAGTCTCGCCTAAAACATATACCCTCCACCATTGCGATCTCCGATATGCGTTGGGAACCCAGACCTGACGCAGTATTATCCATGATTTATTTCCATATTGCATCCGGCCCTTATCGCATTCCTTTGTGATGGGCCTTTCCTTCACTAAACCGCGATTGCGATATACGATGGGAACCCGGACCTGACGTCATTTATCCGCTCGAGTTCATACTATTTCAAGTCCACCATACCATGTTTTGCAAAGGCTTTCTTTGTTAAAATGTTTTTTATGATTTAAACAAAGAATCGACCTGAACCTCTATTTAACCATAAAACCCCACTAATCTCAGTTTTTAACTCATAATAAATCCATACCGCCATAATTAATCATTGGGCCCCTCTGCGCTACTCTTTCACTCCACCACTGTCCGATCCAATACATTCGAATCCAACGTCCCTCAGCAATTTCGGGTTGGCTCTTTGTCCGAGCATTACTCCCCCGAAAAGCAGTATTCCACCGACCTCCCCTTGCTATGTGTCAGGCTCAGATTATATCAGGTGACCCCTCCCAAAACTGCCCACGCCTCCTAAGCGATGCGATGAAAACCAAAACCACCTCCCGCGTAATGACAAAATGACCACAGTTCACTTTACGCCATGTTTCAAAAAGTAAATTGTTTTTACGTTTAAATGCAAAAAATCACCATTTTGGCTTTGTTTCGCCCATTTACATAGTGAAGCCTCCATAAGCCTCTGCGACCAACAAAACCATTGTTTTTCCTTCCGATACGCTCTGGACTCCTTCCAATATCCTTTCGAGCTCAATAAATCCATTGATGTCCTTTTCTATCACCTATGTTTTCTTAACTATTTCTGTGTTTTGTAGGTAAAAACTCTTGTTCCAGGCTTACAAAGAAAAAGCCTGCATACAGTTTGAAGACAAATACGAAGATCTTACTATTGAAAAACACAGTAAAAACCTGAAATGCACAGTAAAGGTAAAAAGAAACACAGTAAAGGTTACTCAACAAGGTCAAAGGATATTCACAGGGTTTAAAGAGTATCAGATGAAAAATCAAATGAAGGAATCAACCAGCGTAAAGGATACGAACAATCAAGCAACTTAAAGGGCAAAATATCAGACAACAAAGCCAGCACAACATGAATAAAAGGGACAGCAAGAAGCAGTTCAATAGGTGCCCCTATCTTCTTGTATGAAGATCTTTCCTTTCCTAGAATAAATCTTAATCAGTTTTAGGATATTTTCTTAGTTTCATTATTGTATAAATAACTCTCTTCTCAAGTTGTTATGGGTTCATTGTTCAAGGTTCAGGGTTCATTGCTTGTTAAGTCGTGACTTTTCATTCTACTTTGAACCTGGTTGCACCTTTGAAGGAAGCTTTTCTAGACACTTGATGTACTCAGTCTTTCTAGAACATTAATACAAAGCAGAGGATTCTGAATTTGGTTTTACACAGTTTGTGTTATCCTGTAAGTTTTTCTAGTTATCAATCATTATTTTTTTCTTCATATGCTTATGACTTATAGAGATATCTAGGTAGGAATAATTGTGTCTCAATTTATTCCTATAAACTCCTGAAGTGATCATCTATTAAGAGAATGGATTAATGAACTGTTTGTTTAGCTAATACCCTCTAATCAATAAATCTTTAGTATCTTTTGTAAGCTTAAGTATATTGCCTTGAATCTTTGGAACGTATTTTAAAAGGTTTTCATACTTATGATTGTTCTGTTTTACAGTCTGGAAACTATGATAATCATATTATTTTTTGTTTTCTTCTCACCACTATTTGATCTATATCACCGTATAAAGCTTTATAGCAGCCCTTTGTTGAGATATGAATATTATCCGAAGGATTAAGTATTTAAATTCTACATCTGTCTTCATTAATTGGTCTTCCAAAACTAAAACCAAAAACCCCAAAACAATTATTTTAGATGCTCTAGCATTGGTAGCTGACCTACTACTATCTCAGAGGTACAGCATCAGACTGGCGCCATTGCCGGGGATTCAAATTTCTTTTAACTTTCCCTTGGGACAACGATATTCATTCATTCTTTTCCTTTCAGGTGATTAAAGGGTTTAAAAAGGTTAAAATCATTCACTTAGGCGACTCCACACTCCTAAGATGGCACCTTTTAAACATACCAGATCTCGTTCAGAGGCTAACATAGTTAGTCCTCTGTCAGACCCTGAAAAGATTCTGAGAAAAACCAGGTCTAAAAGGGGACACCAACCATCTTCTTCTTCCTCTTCAGTCCTACAGTCTGAAGAATTAGAATCATTTGACCCCTATAGTAATATATATATTATATATATATTATATATATATATAATAATATAATATATATATATTATTATATATATATATATATAATTATATATAGTTTAAAACTATATAGTGATTATAATTATATATAATAATATAATATATTAAATAAAAACAAATTTGAATTCCACCTTGGAGCCAATTAGGCAATTTCCCTTTCACACAACCACACTGGTGAATCCGGAGATGGCACTTGTCACAGCCCCATTAAGTGAACACTGAAAAAGATTCCCCTTGCTGACTGGACTGCCATGTTATCATTCTGCAATTTTTTTAGTTGTTTAGGAAAACG
This sequence comes from Pinus taeda, assembly GCA_000404065.3. Taxonomy (NCBI): domain Eukaryota; kingdom Viridiplantae; phylum Streptophyta; class Pinopsida; order Pinales; family Pinaceae; genus Pinus; species Pinus taeda. The sequence goes on from APFE030711938.1 coordinate 47,648, forward strand.
AACAACAGGCTTTTTCTCCTTCATCCGGACTTCATTTTCAGTGAAACAAATTGCGTTGTGATCGTCTTGACGAGACAGACACATTCATATAGTTTTAGAGCCAATCTGAGAACTTTGATTTTTGAGCTAAACACTGAGCACCTGATCATTATCAACCCACAATACTAAATTCTACCAATCAATACTTATGACATAAAATGGTATAATATCAATTTACTCGCATGACGATATAATGTTGGCATGTACAATTTCACTTTCTCATTAACATTAGCTTGTAATTTCAATTTTTTTATAATTATTGTTAGTAGTTCTATTTTGTTAATTGTGAGTCATAATGCAACATAAGCCACTTGCATCTCCAAATATAACATTGTTCAAATTTTATACAATAGAAATCATGCAAGTTTTGGCTAAGTGGGATTAAACCCCACCCATACCCACCAATCTATGTATCCATTTCATGCTATAGTTTGAGTAGTTTCATGGTGTGGATTGTGACCTCCACCAACACTAATATATGTAACCATTTCATCCTAGAAACTAATTTAGTTCAAAATGTGGATTTCTACCTTTATTTCCACCATGTAACCCACATAAACCTTCAAACTTAACATACCTAGGATGTTATTTGAATCATATTTATGTTGAATAAATGTGAGTGTGACACTACTAGGATGTCACTGGAACCATATAGGCATTGTATAGATGCTTAAGAGATGTTACTGTGACATTATTGGATGTCATGTAGGCTCCATTACATATAATGGGATGCTAAAATGACACTTGAAAATACCAATGAGATGTAAATATGATGCAATTGAGTCATAAAAAATGCCATAAGGATCTAAAAATGACATTGAAGGATGTAAAAAATGACACTCAATCAAGATGTAGAAAAGATCCTAGTGCATTTTTTTGTCAATCTTAGCAAGAAAGGCAACAAAATAGGATGGAAAATGACCTTATTGTAGTAGTGATCCCATTGTATGATAGTATGCTCCAAAAACACAATCAAAAACTTCACAAAGCTTATGCATCATGCATTCACTATGTCTATCCATGTTACCAAGGTTGATAGTTATGAATATAGTTGATTGGTTAGTTACACATGTAACTCACTTCTTCTACCACATCATCTTGATCATTTAATCTAAAGATAATTCAATTCATGGTTGCACATACCAACTTAATGTCAAAACTAAATTACCTCTAACACCTCGCCTATTCAATACTCCACTTAATTCTGATGCCTTCTTTGGTAAATCTTAATTACACATAATAATGCCAATAGCTATATTTAATGCCGATAATGGTCACCTATAAAAATCCAATTGATGTTACAACTATATTCTAAATATTTTATCATTCATAAAAATGCCTTCATATAAATATAGCACTACCAACATAAACATATGCAAGCTAAAGTCCATCCATATTTTGTAAAACCTCAAATTTTTTTATCTCAATAAATAAAACCAAATAATAAGGTACCATATTGGAATCCCATAAAAACATCTTATGTACTAAATCATGGCAAAATGTAAATTATATCAAAAATCCCTTTATTTTTCTAATTTGTATTCCTACACTGACTTAGGAAATATACTTATAAAATATACTAAGAAATACAAATTATTTCAAAGTTATAAAACATGTTATCATTAATTTATTGGATAGAGTTGCGCGGGAAAGGGCACAATTAACCCAAAATGTTTGTCAAACATGTTATCATTAATTTATTGGATAGAGTTGCGCAGGAAAGGGCACAATTAACCCAAAATGTTTGTCAAACATGTTATCATTAATTTATTGGATAGAGTTGTGTTGGAAAGGCACAATTAATTCAAAATGTTTGTCTTTCTAATGGATAGAGATTTTTTTGAACAAACACAACTAATCCAAAATGTTTTTGTCAATATTTTAGATGATATTAATTTTTTTTTAAATAACATTTAACATAGTTTGAATAACCTAATATTTTAAATAATATTAATTTAAAAAAAAAATAACATTAACATGGTTTGAATAAAGTTTTAAAGAAAGTTTTTTGGTAGAAATTATATAGAGAAATTTTTAGTCGATGCGTTTCGAACCAATAAGTGTGGTTCATCATCAAGACCAGATGAATAATCCAAATATATGCTCCTTTTTTTGTAATTTACTTGTTATCTTTACCATTGATATATACCAATCTTCATTATCTATAGACATTCAAAACACAAATCTCACTCCATTGACATGATTTCATTGGACTACATACTCCACAAAAACAATCTCACACTTCACAAAACTTACATGTCATACACGTGTCATATCCATCCATATCTCTGCCCATACCACCGTAATGATATGAATAATCTTAATTAACCATTTACTCGTGGCTTCCACTTCTTCCAATGCATCATTATGGCATTTTAACTAAAAACATATACCACATTAATGTTAGAAATGAATTATTTCCCACACCTTACCATTCAACTCTCTGCTTATCTCTCCCCCCGATCGGGGTGAAAACGGTGGCGAGGAGGGCGATTAGTGTGATGGCAGGGAGGGGCTATGATAAGCCACATTGCACATGGAGACTTCAGCAAGTGGACAGGACGGTTGACAGAAGGGGCATGATTGAAATGAGTAGCGGAGAGGGAACTATGAAGGCCAGAGGTGGTGCAAGAAACGGAGCTTCAGTGATGGGACAGGGGTTAGCTAGCACAGAGATAAGCCGAGGAGAAGTGGGGGATTATGGCAAGGGCAGGAGACAGAGGGAAGAGGTGCAACAGCACAGGGAAGGGCGGCGAAAGAGAGGAACGGGTGACGAGAGGAGGTATAAAGATAGGCAAGCAGTTAATGGCCATGGTGAAAGCGAATACAAGGGTAAGGAGTGGGAAACAAGAGCTAGATACAAGGCAGTTAGGAGAAAGCAGAGAGGTCGTCTTCCCGCCCCGAGGAAAGCTAGGTGTAAGGTAGCAGAGAGAAGAATGAGGAAGACAGAGATTGTTATGAGAAAGGGAGGAAGCGCTATGGGGACAGAAGGGGAAATGGCAGATTTCGAGGAAGAAAGGGATCAGAACCAGGTGGGATCGGAGGAGGCGCATAATCCAGAACAGGGCGGTCAAAGACAGACAAGGCAAAGCGGAATCGGGAAAGGGAGACCTTCGGAAGACAGGCAACCAGAGGAGGAAGGTCTTCGAGGGAAGAAAGCCAGAGGACGAGAAGAGGAAGGCTGCCTGGGAGCCCCCTCAGGCATAATTGGTCAAGGGAGCAGGGTAACGGAAGGTAACAAGGCTGGCGCAAGACGGGGAAGGGGCCGTAAAGTCAGAGGGAGAGGTTGTCAGGCAGGAACTCGGGAGCGGAGCTATCCTCCACGGGCAGGAAAAAGACGTGGTCGGAAGACTTTCAAGGGACAAGTCCAGTATGCGGAGAAGGCTTATAGTGTAGAAACAAACGAGGATATTCAGAGGATTATCCAGCATTTGGAGGACGAGGCTACTCAGGAACAATCAGAGCCCGAAATGGAGGACTGGGAGTATCTGCTGCCAGACCCAGGAAACACCAAAGGACGTATGTCCCTGTACAAGCAGACCCTCCATGTGTATTGGGTAATGAAGAGGTTGTTAGCAAAAGCTATGGAACAAGTAGCTATGGAGATGGCAGAATTGGCCCAAGGCATCCCAAATATGAAGAAAGAGATGAAGAACCTCCAGATAACCCTTCTGATGCAGGATAGCAAGCTTGATGAGATACAGCAACAGCTAAAACAGCTCATTCCTGGAGAAAAGAAGAAAGAGAACCAGCCAGGTGCCATGGAAGACTAATTTTGCAAGTTATGTATAATGTCTCTTTAGTTAAGTTGTTGAGAGCTTGCTCTCCTTTTGCTAGTTCTTATAATGAAGATAGGAAACAGTCATAGCCTTTTTGAATGTTTGGTACATGTAGCGTGGACAAATAGACTCAGTGCATTTTGTTTCTGGATGGCAGTTAAAAACTTAAGATGGCCAACAAACCCGGTTTCCCTTCAAGGCGGGTTGAGGCCATTGTATGTATGTACAAGCCTTAACTCGAAGTAATATGAATGGCACCACTTTAGCTTACAAAAAAAAACTCTCTGCTTAACTCTCATCCTTTTTTATAACTAGTATTCTCAAATGTGATAATTTGGTCACTAGAATGAGTTTTATAAACTAGTGATAAAAAGGTCAATCTCGCAACTATTTTTGAAATGTTTTCTCATTCACATTCAAAAACCACCATTACAGGGAGTTCAATTTTAACACTAAAAAGTAACCAATGCATAAACTTTGTTCCTTGATATTGAGCATGATGTTTCATTTGACATGAAGGATAGTAATATGCAAGTAACCCATGCATAAACTTTGTTCCTTGACTTTCAGCGTGTTGTTACATTTGATATGAAGCATAATAATATTGGCTAGGGACACCATTACACACCAAAAAAAATGGAACAAATTTAAAAGAAAAAACAATGCATATATGGGAGACAACTACACAAAATTAGTAAAAAAAATAACAATAAAAAACCAATGCACACATGTGGTCACATCTTCATAAAATAATCTCAAAAGTCACAGGACATGTGGGATTCGTTCAACTAAAAAGCATTTGTTGACAAATACCATAACGTATACAGACAAACAGTAGTCGGTAAGCCGTAGGTGGCCTAATCGCAAACCTTACGCTTCAAGAAAACAACTGCGAAATGCGCCTCCTGCTATAAGAAGTTCATCAAACGCAGGAAGCCCAGAATTCCGAAGATTCATTTACAGAGCCAAAAGAAAAGATCTGAAAACCTGAGAAAACAATGGCGGAAGTGGAAAGTTACGCTATAAAAGCCGAGGAAGCCAAAGAATTCGGAGATGGCAAACCTTCGATGGGGCCTGTTTACCGCAATATTTACGCCAAGGACGGATTTCCAACACCTTCCTCCGACATCCAGTGCGGCTGGGACTTGTTCAGGTACTTCTCATTTAGTGCGTATTTTATCGTTCTCTGGTGCAGTTCGTTCCCGGCATTTTGACAAAATATGTTTCAATTTTTGAGAAACTTTTCTGTGATAATCATGTCAAAATATGTTTCAATTAAGTGGATTATTTCGGTTAATGTTTTGATATGTTAGAGTTTTGAATATAAAAAGAAATTTCAAGGACATCTCTTTTACACAATGGGTTTATTTTTTTGGTATTCACAAACTCTTGAAGATATCCATAATAGTAATTTGTATAGTTGTTTATTATTTTATAAACATGAATATAAAAAGATATAACTATAAGCTTCAAGGGTTAGCTCAAGTGATTTAGAGATAGGCGTTAAGTTCTTTCATATTGTTGTTAGTTGTTGATCACGTGTTCAACTCTAATTGATTCCCTCGAGGCGAGGCGCTATAACTAGAGCCAATAGTTTCCCTAATTTACTATCCATGAAATGTGGGGAAGTACTCTTGAGTTTCCTTTCATTCCAAGAAAAATAAAAATAAAAAGATATAACTATGTTTACTAGTAATATAAGTTATAAAATTAAATTTGGTTAAGTAAAGAGAGTTTGAAACAATGAAGTTTTATCTAATTATCTAGTCATTAAAGTCACGTGTCTATATATACAACTTTTGAGTTGCAATAGGAGGTAGGGGGTTTTCCTCTAGTAAGATAAGATTGGATTGTATACTCATTAATGATAGAGTCTCTCGTTGCCTCTCCATTGTATCAGTGTTCTTACTTCAAAGTTGTGAAATCACAATGTTGGCATCATAAATTGCTTTGAATTTGCTAACTAACCTTGCAAAACCACAATGTCGACATGATAAACTCTTTAAATTTACTATAACAAGTCAATTTTATGAAGGATGGCTTGTTGTTGTAAGCCCGTTTCCTCCACTACTTAAGCAATAAGAGCGTTGTTCAACTAGTGCATTTCAATAATCTAAAATACTTCATATCGATAGTTATAGAGAACATTGGGTTTTGAAACCACCCTACAAAGTCCTTGTTAATTTGCTCATTGGACAATTTTTGCTTTGGTTGCAACTTCCATTTTGTATGTCTTCCTTAATTGGACGAAGGAAACTAATGTGGTAAAAAATTGTTATTGCTTGGGATTCTTTCTCTTTTGGAAATGTATAGGGGTTCTTCTTAGAAATAGCTTTCATAGAGCTCATTATAGACCTTCTCCCATGTAGGATTTTTACCTTTCTTATTATCCAAGATGTTATTACTTTTTTGTCATCTTTGTTATACAAAGGATATTGGGGTAATTAAATTGAGTGAATAGTGAGAAATAGAAGTAGCATACAAAAATGTCTTCGGGGCACCAAGGGATAGTCATGATATAAGTGGCCACTTCAAAAACGATAACCCTTCACCCACAGATGAGGAGATCACATATACCCCTTAGACCTTTGTATTTTGTCTACCTAGGTCAACCTCCTAAATATTCCTGAAAGCAAGGGGTGGCAGGTGGGGGAGGGATTCTCTTTAATCCTGATGGAATAATAGTGGATAAGTATGCAGGGGGACTCAGCATCAAGACCAACAATCAAGCATAAGTTTATAGCATGTATATGGGACTCCTTCTAGCCAAGAAGAGGGAAGTTAAAAACATCACAATTCTAGGTGAATCCTATTTGGTTATTATACATTTAAGAAACTCTTCCTTTGCCCAAGACAAACACCTAAGCCAAACTCTCCTTCGTATTCAAAGCATTCTTCCTTCCTTTGAGAGCTCACAAGGCTGGCACATACTTCTAAACCTTAATTCATAGGCAAACCTAATGGCAAAAAAATCATGTAGATTACCCGAAGGAAATTTGGAAATAAATGAGTTTCTAGTCTTTACCCTATTCCCTAACCCTTCCCCGTGATTAGCCCCTTCATGTGCCCCCCTCCATATACCCCCTTATCCTGGGCGCACATGGAATATTTTTGTCACCCCATTGCTCCTTATCACTCCCCAACCATCTGTAGTATGATATCTCACTGTTCTTCGCTCGTCGACGTGATAACACACCTCCCCACTCTCCTACCATGTAACCTCCATTATCCCCTCCACATGATGCCATTTGGGTTGTCTCCAATTAAGTGTGGGAGTCTTAACGTCGGTTTCAAGGTTCATTTCAGGTATGTGAAATTGGTTTCCATTCGAACCCTCTCTCCCTATGTGTTGCATTTACTCCTCGTGGCCCAGACTAGACAACCTAACTGCTTGAACTCTCATCTACAAATAATTGCTCTCTCCACTCAAAGAAAAGATGATGTCATATTGGGATCCTAGTGGCTCGACCTTGTATCTACAGGGCCACTGTTATAAATTGTAATTGATTTCTTTGACACCTCCCATTATGTTTGTGATTTTCATTCCCGGTTGCATTGGGTTTTGTATGCCTAGTGAGAATAATACATAAGCCTCTCTGGGGTGCGGAACTCCAGTCTTTCTCTGGGATTGGATCTGCGTCCTCCCTTTTGGTCAGTGCTCCAACTTGCCTCAGCGGGCTTAACGGGGTTTAACTCAGGAAGAGCCTCATCGGTGCACTACCTCTCGGTCATGTTTCTTAATTTAGTGGCACTCTGAAGGGATGGCTTCAAGTTCATGGGGAAGAAAACGTCCACACATTGGCTCGGTGATGGAGAAGGAGGCATCGGCTCGGTGATGGAGAAGGAGGCATCGCGCCAAACAATGGGTTGCCAACAGAGTTTTTTGTCCTCCCTGACTCTAGTTGTTTGTGTGTAGTGTGCACAGGAGCTCGCAAAGATCAAAACGGAGCTCTTAGACATAAAGAAATTGTTGTATCAACAAAGGATGGTAGCTTGCAAAAATTCAGATACCAAAAGTAAGCAGGTTGCTAAGCTTAAGGATGAGGTTGGAGCATTGCGCACCATGATTGAAGACCTTCAACTTTAGGTGTCAAAGTCAAGATCCCCTCCAGAAGAATAGAGCAACCCTTCTGAAGTTAAGAATTTAGGCATAGATTTAAATCACTCAACTAATCCTAATGCTTTGCTTCAATTTGTAATCACTGGTTTTTTCTATGTAATCTTGTTGTCTAAATTTTGTCGAATATATACTTGTAAGATAAATAAGAGTATTGTATCAGTTGTATCTTTTTGTAGTGCTCATGAACATATGGGCTCAGTTAATCAGTCTGGAAATGTCAAAATTGAAGCCCATGGGAAAATTCAAATTGTAACTCACCCGTGTATTTTGTTGCGACCAAGCATGGAATTAATATAACAAGTACTCATTATTGTTTAAAAAAAAAATCTTAGAAGCAAGGTGCCCAAAGAACAAAAATGAACCAAAATTAGACAAAGAAAAATAGTACTTGGATGAAAATATTTGTCATTGGTATTTGAACAAAGGAAGCGAAGAATTTGAGCATCATCATCACCTTCTCCATACGAACTAAATTATCATCCACCCATATCCAACATTCTATCACCCCAGTCCACCTAAAATATTTTATTATGATGCAAATTGTTAATGTGATACCCAATTCCCAAAGCCTATTATGTCATTGAAATGGGATGGTTTATTGTGTCATTGAAATGAGATAGTTCATCATTAAACGATCTAGCTTGCACCTCCACCTCCCTTCCATAACTGTGTGACCTACCATTTAGCATGTCCATTGTCATCAACCATATGAGATGTGTCATTAAAAAAATATAAACTAAAAATAAAAAAGAATAAATAAAATAAAAATAAAAATAAAAAATAAAATAAAAAATTATACCTTTAAATACCTTGTTAAATTTGTGTTTTCATGCTATTATTATGAACTAATTCCAATCCAACTATAAATCCATAGCTTCTATTCTTATCCCAAAAAAGCTATAATGATGATGGTATTTAAACCCTTTCGAAATATATTATAAGTTATATATTATATAATACACAACACACAAAACACTATATGTGAAAAAAAATTTTAAGGTGAAAAATTTATTTTTAAAATTAACGGATTTTTAGTTGCTATAAATTAAAATGTTTGGTGATATTGTTTTGTAAAATATTCAAATTCCTAATATTAGATATAAAAATTTATATAAAATTTTAATGATTTTTTAAAATAAAATAATTTTATACTATAAAATTTGAGCGAATCATTTTCTAAAAAAATAAAAAAATAAAATTTAACAAATCTTTCTTGTAAAATAACATGAAAAAATACCCTACTCACACATTTTAACTCTTAAAAAATTTCCACATATTTTCATTTAACTAAAAAATTAAAAAACCGAACATATTTTTATTTAACTCAAAATTTGTAAAAATCAGAAAAATTAACGTGTAACTCATTATTCAATTAAATGCTTTATCTTTCTTTATAAATATCAAAGTTATTTCACACGCTACCTTTTTCTCCTCGATAATATTCTCTATTAAAAGTATCCGTGACTTTAACGTCTTTTCTTTTGAGAGTATCTCTATGACTTTTTCGTCTTGTCTGTATCGTCTCTATGACCCGTTTTTGTCTTTTCAAAAATACTCTCTGACTTTTTCACTTTTATTTTAGTGTATTCGCACTTTTCCCATTTCCACTTTATAAATAAAGATTACAATATTATTATTTTATTATATTATTTATTTTTAAATATTTTTATTAATATATTTTTAAGTATATTAAGTATCTTTCTCTTTATTATTAGTAATGGAAAATTATTTTCGAAAGTCCAACATTATTTAACAAGAAAATTTAAAGTCATTGTAACTATATATTTAATATGAGCTCAATATGTCACTTATGTGAATTGAATCTAGGTAGGAAAAATAATAATTATTTGTCTTAAATACCTAAGATAAATTTAATTGATGTCAAATGTGGTTCTTTATTATTTCTAGTTGTTCTTTATTAAAAAATTGCACATGCCAATATAGATTCATCTTAACCACGAATCTAGTAAGTGCTAAGAGGAATCAAATCCCTTGAGGTGCAAACCTTTTTAGAGTATGAAACTTGAAAAAAGGTCTCTCTCTCTCTCTGTCTGTCTCTCTCTCTCTTTGTCTCTCTCTCCGTAGATCCAGAGTTAGGATGGATATAGGTTGGTTTTATTATTAATTATAATTATTATTTTATTTTTAATAGTAATGAGTAGAGATTTTATAAATTCTATGACTGGGTCGTAGCAAAAATCGACAAGTTTACAAAATTTCTAAGTCTGGATTCTATGACAACATAAAGATTTCTAGGAGGTTCTACCTCCCTTTCACAAAAAATGGAAACTGCAACCCTCCTATTGACTCATTTATAGTTATATATCCTGCAAAATTAACCACAAAGGAACACAATTATATAGTATTTGTTCATTCACTGTGAGGGGGATCTCTCAACATTGCATCCTCCAATTCCACATTTACAGCTCCTTATGTTGGTTGAGGTCTCGTTGCGAGCTTGGCCTTATCATATTCTCCACCTACCTATGAAGAGCGTCAATTTCATCATTCTAACAATCCATCTGTTGTTGCATGGCAAGCAACTTGTTCGATTGATCTGCGACCGGAGGTAGAGATGTTGAATAAGCTGCAAAAGAAGGTGATAGTCAACATTGATGGCTATAGGCAGGGGAGGCCAAAGTTGGCACTTTGGGGGATCTTCCCCTTCATCATGATGTCTATGAGATTCTATTAGGTCCTTGCAGCCTTTCCTTCTCCTATTCTCATCCTTGTCTCTTTACAACATTAATCCAGAGCCCTCACAAAAATGCCACCAATGATGCAAAGAGACAACACCTTCTAATGAGCTTGCAGACAGAATAGGAAACTTGAACCAAGTTTGGAAAAAATATATTACCAAATTCGAAGCCAATTGTAAGGAGAAATCTTGCGAGCCCTTTGTAATGTTACTTCCCTTTTGCTTAGTCTATTGGGTATGCAATCCGCCCTTGCCTTTGTCCAATGCTGCATGCATAGGCTTCAAATTCAATTTTTGTTGGAGGTGTCTTTGACAAATTCCAGGACAAAGTGTGGCTACAAGTCTAATGTGACCAATCTTGGTCGAACCAAACCTCAGTCCTTGCTTCTCCTCCCAATGGCGAACACTCCAAGGATGGAGAATAAGGAGCTTGACTTCTTTGCTTTGCGATTGACAACGCATTCTTATAAGATAAATATTGGTCTTTGCGGACCAGGTTCCCTCGTCCATGATTTCTCGATGGCATTTATGATCTCTCCACACAAACTCAACTCCTCTTGTATTAGTTGCTACAGATTCCAAGACCAAGAGGCTAAGAGGCTCACGCTTGGGATTTCATAGCCAAGATCGGTCGAGAAGTCTTATTAATACCTAAGTACAAGAGGGCACATGGCCAACATGCTGACCCGACGCCCCCTCCCATATAAGATCACCATTAATTAAGGAACATGCATAAAATCACCTAATTTGCAATAATGCCCATGAATTTTATAATTAAACTTTGTTTTCACCTGATAGCTCTTAAGTATTTGAGATCTGTAACCACAGGGAGATATAATATATACATATGCCAATTCATGGAATTATTTTCCAACTCCTTTTCCCACTAACTCTGTTTGACCCTTCTTTAGCCCGTAGGCTTCATTGGCTTGTTGGCCTGACACCGTATTCTAGCTTCTAAGGACATGATAAAAACTTTTGTGCTGGAAGGTTTCCAACATGCTCTTGATCCTTTGCAAAAGTAGATTTAACTTGTTGGCTTTGGAAGATGCGTCTTTTTGCAGAAGATGAATGGATACGAGAGAGTATCCTATAATAGTAATCCTGGAGATTCCAAGGTCCTTGGCTAAGGACAGTCCTAGGAGAAGACCATACAATTATGTCATGTTGTTGGTTTCTTTACACATCCCCTGCGCAAACTTAATTTCTTGATGCTCAACGAGGTCCCTCCCCCTCCTGCGACTCCTGAATTATAATTATTAATTTCATATTTTGTTTTGTTTTTATTTTTAGTTTCATGTAATTTGAACAAGTCAAAATGTTTTATCGGTAATTATAATATTACTTTATTTATTTTATTTTTAAATTTTATTTTGACATAGACAAATTGTTTACGAGACATTACAACATCTCTACATATTGGGCTAGAGAGCACCTCTCTAGGCAATTACTTTTAACCTTTTATTATTTTTTAATTGAACCCACATGTAAATATTTACAAACATTTACACCACTACAACATCTCCCCATAGTTTTTTGCTTTTAGATTTATTTTTTAAAATGCTATAAAGTTAAATTAAAATAAAACATTTATAAAATATTTTGGTTTTGAAATGAGTTATGGTTTTTGGGCAAATGATATTGATAAGCAATGTTATTGGCCCATGGCATTGTAACAAAGCCTATTTACAAGTTAATAATATCCATAATAAATTAGGAATAAATATCCATACTTATTAAACTAATTCTTTGTTTACACCATTCTTTTTAATCATTCTTTCATTAATTTCATTACAATGAGAATAATGAGCTGCATCTAACAAAGCAAGTTTGTATTTTTTTTTTAATCGTCATATGTAATGTGAATTTAATCTAAGTTATTTATTTTCTCGATTTTATTAAAAATAAATAAATAATATTCTATAAATTATTCCCAGCCCACCCTTACCAAATCAACCATGTCAATATTAATTTAACATTCCCCCTTTTAAACTTGACATATGATAAACACCCACCCTTTTAATGTTTATTAAATAAGTACTTTGGAATACAACATGCCCCTTTAATTCTATCATTGAGGTCTACATCTAGTAGTGAACCAGCAAATTAGAGGTACACATGTCTAAACAAGGTTTTTAAATTACATGTGACTAACTTTAACTACACAAAGATTGCCTACTACTACAGATTGAAGTATATGACATTATGAAACATCAATCCATTGCATTTCACACATCTAATACAAATACACATTCTTGTAGAACTCTCATGATTGTGGCTTATTGTGCCATTCATCATGGCCCATAAACTAGAAAACCAAGAAAACAAAGCTTATGGATCTTACTCATAAATCTTCAAATTTCAAAAAGGTTGGTGATTGTCAACTTTAACCTAGGTCCTAAAATTGAACTTACTTGTGTGATGGGGAAATTCCAATAGGTCAAGAGGCAAAACAAAATCCGTGAAAACGAACCTATTAACTAAAGAAGAGGAAGGATGAAGCCTATAAATATTAGATTCCTTCTCCATTTCCCTTGGAATTCAACTTTGAACCAATTTAACTACTTATTAATATCACGAAGCCTAGGACAAATGATACCCAAGCTCCCCAAAGTATGAGATTTCAAAGACCAAGATCTAACCAAAGGATGGAATTTTATTTAATAAGAAAGACCTTAAATAGACTCACATGGAATCCTTAGAAGGCAAGAAATTCACTTAAATTCAATCTCCAAACTCAAATTTGATACCAGAGCCTACATAAGCATTATCAATAAATAGCCCAAGAAGAAGAATCATACATTTCAATGGTGTTATCCCATTGAAATGAAGTCGCTTTGATGCCCAATTTTGTTATGTACACTCTCGATTGACCCACAACTAATGTACACTACAATTCTAGAGCCTTCAATTGTCGTTTCCTATTTTTATGTTTGCATACTACAAGTACTACAAGGCATCCTCTGAGCTTCCAAATTGAAGCAAGGAAGATTACACTCTATTTATTTGCTCATGTGGAACTTAATTAGATGTGAAACCATCATTCCAAAGGTAGTTGTTAGGGTATATTGCTTGAAATGCTATCCTCATTTTTCATTAATAGAGCAAGTTATAAATTCGTGGTTACATTAGCCCATTTATTTGCCAAGGCTCCTTTTAACATGAAAAATTTAGGATAACATGAAGAGGCTAGATTCATTGCCATTTTTTTTCCTTCTTTGTCACAATGTCAATCATTTCTTTGACAATGTCCATAGAATCCTTAGCAATGTTCGAAGATTTGACTCATTCTTCCGTAACTATCAAGATTCCTTGTAATAAGGCACAAGCCTTTGCTTGGTTGCCAGTGACTTGTCCCAATCCCCATCGACATGTAGCTACCATATTTTCTCCAGGATCGAAGAGAACACCACTTGCACTTAACATCCTTGTAAATACTTACATTATTGCTTACTTGAGAATCCTCTTCTTTTTTATTTCAAGGAAAACTTTGTAGGGAAACTCCCATGCACTTCCCTACATTTTGATGATGGTAGCTAATGTGAACTCGTTGGTATTTATTATGGTGTTTGACTCGACGAAGACATCAAACAAGAAATACAACACAATCAACAAACTTGAGACTATGACCTATACACCTCTTACATGAAGCTCAAAAAGCTCAACCACTCAAACAAAACCACCAAGCTAAAGACCCTCTCTCTCCAATCACAAAATATTAACATTTAAAAACGTCAATATAATTCTTCTAAATAAATTTTAACCAAATAAACAATGTCACCACAAATTCAAATTTTATAAAAAAAAAACACATATATCTCTATCTCTTTCCATATGATAAAAGAAAATGAAAAAAAAAAAACATAAATCTCTCTTCCCAAGAAAAAACACATAAATCTCTATATCATCATATAACTCACAAAGAAAAAAGGATAGTGATCCTCGCTAGCTAAACAACTCATCCCTTCAATACACCTTTTCCACACAGATTTGACTTATTCCATACCTAGCTAATTTTGATAGACCCACGCAACTAACGAATATGCTCCTTCGTTAGTTTTGCTTCTTACGTTTAAAAATAAAATAAAACAAAACCTTACTTGTCTTTATGACCTTTGTACACATTCAAAATCCCCTCCCACTTCTCATAACGAACAATTATCTTTGTATTGTTAAAATTATAAATCATCATTTTCAAAGAAAAGTCATAGAAGTTGATTTTCTTGAAAAGACTTTGTAAGATTAAAGTTCCAAATTCGATTTATTTATTTATTAAAAAAATATTTATTTTGTTTTCATATTTTATAATAATATTTATATTAAATTATTATTAATATATATATTTTTTATTTATAAATAAAATAAAGAGTATTTAGTTTTAATCTAATGTAATATCATTAAGAAGTATGTATATATAGATTTAGAGAAATTGGTATTATCTAGGTGGAGCCTAGGTTCAAATATGGTTGATTGTTTTTGTAATCTTTAGGTTAGTGCTACCAGTTTATAACTTCACAATGAAGGAGATATCCAAAGACACACTCATGAAGGGGTGCCTATCCTTCCAGCCCTATCATAATGGGCCAACATGTCCCTTTGTAGGAATTGAACTCAAATGGAGGGGAGAAACCTAATATCACCCACGGCCCTTGAAGATAGGCTCAACTACAACCATAAGGGATATCATGTTTCTTGTGAATATTATTTAGGTTAAAACCAACTTGTGGTCCAAGAGTAAGACCTAAAACTGCTTTTGACTAGCTAAGAGCTCATCTTCCTTGAAAGTAAGTGACATTTTTGTTTTGCTTTATTATAAAAACATAAACCAAATGATCTTATATTTGTGGTTTTTAACTCTGCACAATTAATTATTGCAAACAAATGCTTAATCAAAATAGAAAAGATGTAATGATAAGCATACACATAAACACAAAGATTTTATCCTTGAAACCCCAAATCTGGGAAAATCAACAAGTTTTTTTAATATATGTCATTTCGTACGGTGTTACAATACATCACATATATCTCGCGCGATCCATGAACCACCAATCCATTTACCCTAGATTAAAAAAACAATTGTAATTTCTTAACTAAAACTACAAAACCATGGAAAAAACCACCATGTGCCACAAAACTAATTTTATCATGACTGTGTGCCAAAAAATGCCTGAAACATATGCAAAAATCCACCCAAAATAGTTTTTATGCCACCCCCTCAGCCTCCCCTCTCCTTATTGTTGGATTTAGAGACGTCTAATTACAATAATTAGGTTGGACATGCGTGCATTATGATTATGATATCAAATACTGTCAGCGAGATTACGTTTATGTAATGATTAAATATGCCAAATAATGTGATTGATTAAGTTATGGCATTAAACGTATTTAAATAAGGATTTGGATACAAATACATATAGAATAATGTTAATCAATTATAATTGTTAATGGACCGATTATAATTGATTGAAATAATAGCAGTAATAAATTTCTTGACAGCCGAAATTTGGCTGTCAAGAAATCTGGACAGCCGAGTTTCGGCTGCCCTAGGATTGGGGCTGAAATTTAGCTGTCAATTGACAGCCAAATTTCGGCTGCCATAGGATTGGGACTGCTATAAAAGGGCTGAGTCTCCAAGGCTTGCAATCAATCAGAAAATAGTCTGCTCCATTGAAGACTTAATACTCTATCAAGGATAGCAAGAGAAAAGGATTGCAAGCTCTTGGAAGGATTCAAGAGCCAACAACTCAAGTCAAGACCTGGAGCTTTAGAAGATGGAAAGTAAGTTCTGTTGTGCTTTATTTTCAATTTCTTACAAAGGAGTAGATCTTGGTTAGGGTTTAAAGAAATTAGGAAAACCACAAAGTAAATCTAACAATTGGTATCGGAGCAGCCTTATGTAAGAATTGCAGTTTGATTCGGTTTTAATTGCTTTCTATTTTTCATATCGAATTTAGAAGATGAAAAAAAAAAAAGAACTGTTAAAATGTAGCTTTAATCGTTCCCTGAATCAAGAGAAAAATTGTAAAATCGGCCTGGTTATGCATACATTTAGTTTAAGTCCATAGGATTCTGTTTTTTCGTGTTGTCCGTTTAAGTTTCCAGTTTTTTTTTTTGTATTAAAATCCTTCGTTTCTGTCATTTTTGTGCTAATAAGGGAGTTCTGTAGAGGGTATACTTACGCTAAATTACATTTCGTAGAAATCCCCACCTAGAAATGGAAGTAGACGCAGAGCTTAATTCTGAAATTAGCAAATTAGTGAGCACGACTCATCAAAACGAAGGAAGGGGAAAAGGATTTTCATCCTCTGTTAAAGACGTATTTCAAATTTTTTATTATGTTGCAATAGCGGCATTAAGGAACCCCCATAATATTGCTTAAATGTTACGATTAACATTTTATCATTAATTTATCTTGATCACAACGTAAAATGTTCAAATATTTTGATTAAACTTGTGACGGGTAACCCCAACAAATGGTATCTTCAGGTATCTGGTTATGTAGTGTTAGTTTTATAACAATGCTCATTTTTCAAGTGAGAAAGTAATCAATCTATCATGATATAGCCTTATATATTAAGATATTTATATTTACATTTATTGTAGATTTAAATATTTACTAAACTAGTTTACTGGTCTAAGGTATGGGAGCAATTTTTACTCAGGTCTATCATGAATTATATGGACATGATTCTAGATCCCTGATTTCTCTGTTTTTCAGGCTTATTATACGCCCTATAAGAACTTAAATACGGGACGAGAATGAGCTGCATCGGTTCTGTCATTTTCTGTATATTTCAAAAGCTCTCGAAAACCATTGTTGAATGCCATTTGAAGTGTTTCCATGGTCTGCATTTATGGAAGGAGCCACACTCTCTGTTTCACTTAAAATTGTTGTTATTGCAGCACTTGCATCAAGTTTAGCAGAGCTACAGAAATATTATAAGGGCGAAAATATTTAGTTTATTTGTAAATGAATTAATCTGTGCATTAATTTAGTTTATAAGGGCGAAAATATGGTAGAGTAATTGTGAGTAATTGTAAGTGATTGTAATTTAGGTTATAATTACTATAATTACTATATATATTATGCTATATTTAGGCTAATTATTAGGATTTAGATATTATTTAAAATTGGTATTAACACCAATTAAAGGTTATAATACTGAATTCTAAATGGATCACAATAATGCTAATTATGGCATAAAATTTGTATTGACGTTAATTATTAATATAATACTAAATTCGGATTTTATCACAATGATGCTAATCATGGCAACCATAAAATTATTTAGTATTCTCTAAATAAATTATTGAAGCATTTCTAAAAGGTAATCATTGTATAAATTGCTAAAGTTTTACTAATTTTGGAATCTAACTAAAGGCATTTTTAAGTATACATGTGTTGTTTTCGCATGAGTCAAGCATTGATGTTCGCAAACGAACCGCTCTTTGTAAGACGATTGCAAGGATGACTCATGACAAGTTGAAATGATGTGCTGGCAATGGACGTGGGTGTTAGCTTTCCCAAAGGAGGGTCGGCGCCTGCTAAGTTGTTTAGTGCATAAGGGTAGTGTATGAAAATTAGTTGCAACACACATGGAGTAGCGATGGTCGTTAGTTCATGGATATATTGGTCTGACCCAAAGGTAGATTGACAAAAGGGTTGCATGTTTGTACTTTATTCACTACACCAAAGTGCCTGAAGGTAATGATTGCACCCAAAGGTGTTTCATTATTGAATGGTGTTTTGGCTAAAGTTTTAATGGAGCAAATAGTTTTACACATGCCTTTAGATAGATTTTAGAATTATGATTAAGAATCAAATCGTGACGCATCATATCTAAATTATTTCCTTATTTTTGAATTTTTGATTTTTTTTTTTTTCCAGATCTAAACATAATGTCAAGTCTAAGTCAGATTAAGCCCCTCATGGGGAACAATTTCAAACAGTAGGAGGAAAAGCTGAAATTAGTCTTAGGGATCATGCAATTGGACACAGCACTGAGATTTGATCGCCCCAAGCCTAATAAAGAGAGTGAGGTAACTCCTCAAGAGAAGGCTGACATTGCTAGATGGGAGCATTCAGATCGCATG
>APFE030711938.1:69171-90317 GCA_000404065.3 Pinus taeda
ATGTTAATCAATTATAATTGTTAATGGACCGATTATAATTGATTGAAATAATAGCAGTAATAAATTTCTTGACAGCCGAAATTTGGCTGTCAAGAAATTTGGACAGCCGAGTTTCGGCTGCCCTAGGATTGGGGCTGAAATTTAGCTGTCAATTGACAGCCAAATTTCGGTTGCCCTAGGATTGGGGCTGAAATTTAGCTGTCAATTGACAGCCAAATTTCCGCTGCCATAGGATTGGGACTGCTATAAAAGGGCTGAGTCTCCAAGGCTTGCAATCAATCAGAAAATAGTCTGCTCCATTGAAGACTTAATACTCTATCAAGGATAGCCAGAGAAAAGGATTGCAAGCTCTTGGAAGGATTCAAGAGCCAACAACTCAAGTCAAGACCGGGAGCTTTAGAAGATGGAAAGTAAGTTCCGTTGTGCTTTATTTTCAATTTCTTACAAAGGAGTCGATCTTGGTTAGGGTTTAAAGAAATTAGGAAAACCACAAAGTAAATCTAACACTTATAACCCCCGTGTTACACATCACACATTGTACAACATGTGGGGATATTTGTGCAAAGAATGTAACACATACCCAACAATATTAAGCAATATCTATGACTAGAGCCAAATCCAAAGTACAAAAAGGGAGAGCTTCTTTTGACAATTGCCTAGCCCCATACAAAATAGAAAAAGGAGGGCTTCTTCTAATAATTGCCCAGCTACATATATAGAGCTTTGAATTTTTACTATCCAAAACTATAAAGGACATGTTTTAATTTACATAATAGAGCTTAATAGAGTAAATTTAGTAATATATGCCGAGAAGTAGGAAAAAGCTAAAAACAATTGAAAACAACTTGGGTGGTGAGAAGAGATTGCCAAATCATTTAACACTTCCTCCGTCTCAAGCACATATTCTTTCAAATATGGGAGTTGCAATATTGTTGAAATTGAATTCTCCTTGCCAAATTGTGTAGATGGAATGGAGAGTCGTCTACTAGATTGATAGCCTAATTGAAGGTCTTTAATTTTGAGCTAGAGGATCCCCCAATTCTCTTGAAGTCGCTAAACAACTTGCCTCTACAAGATAAGAATATCCATTATTGCCTTCGATTATGCTGTTGGAGTGGCAATTCACTATTGATTGTTGGATAAATAATTATAGTTCCTTAATGACTACTTCATTTTGATGCATAACCGAGTGAACTTCCCACATCTAGTAGTTCACCATAAGCTTTAGCAGGGGAAAGGTTTATGCTTATGTGGTGGACAGGTTAAAGATGGCACTAGAGAAAAATGAGAAATTGATAGAGTAATGTCCCAGAGTTGAAAGAATTAGAAACTTGCCATAATACCACTAAGGGACCATCAAATCCATAAACAAACAGAACCTCTACTATTGCATGACTTTACAAGGACATGCCTCCCCCCTCATCACTCCATGATGAAATTGTTAAGTGAGGTAGATATTCCCTAGGGGAAATATCTCACCATGTCCGTAAAGAATATGTGAGAGTGGTATATGACCATGGCACGTGAGTGGAACGATGGGCGTGACAAGCACATTTATTTAAGAGTGTGGAGACATATCACCTGGTGGTAACATAAACGTGCCTCAAATATGATAATGGGCATCAGGGAATTGGTTGATAATAAAACTTGGAGATATTAATGATCTCCCCTAATTTTCCTTATATTGTTGAATTGGCATATTGGTTTGCTCGAGTGTTAAGGTTTCATAACACATGACAAGACACCATAATTGGGATGGATTTCAATACCAAGCAGATCTAGTAGAAGATGGAACTTAATTTAGAGTCATTTAGAGTTGTGCCAGTCTGACGATGCCTAAGAGTGTTCTTAGAATCATTGATAATAATCAATTTTGGAATGTTTAGAGACTTGGCCAAGTTGAGTTCGTGAAAAAGAGTGTATGTCTATGCGTGGTTGTTAGATGCGAGTCAAAGCTCTAGGAAAATGTGACTTGATTATTTCCTCTAGGGTTAATGAGAACCTCTCTCGCACTTGCCACCTTCGAAAGTAAGGAAACATGTTAATGGCCTAAAACCTAAAAACATTTGGCGGGGGTGAAAGTTTGCTCCCTTATAAACTACTAACAAATTATTTTAAGTGGTATAGTTTTTCTTGAATAATAATGATAAATAAACTTCTATTCACAATTATCAACTTATCGTGATTATTCTCAAGAAAAAATTTACTATCTTCACATACTTAATTTCGATAAAGGTAAATAAAATAAACCTCACAACTCTTTTCACCAATAACTATTTTTTAAATAATTTTTAATAATTAATTGGACAACTTTTTAATTAAGTTTAAAGGAAGTCAACAAGAAGGTTCCAAATTTATGACGTTTGAACTTGGATTTATCATATGTGGTAGGATTGTTTTTAATAGATTTTAAAGAGTACGGAGTTATATTCACATTTAGATGGACTTAATGCCTTCACCCTTGATTAAGTTTTCTTTCAATAAAAATTAAATAACGATTTATGATATTGTCATTATAAAAAAAAATCAAATCATTTTTTCAATTACTTTAATTTTATTTTGTTGGATTGGTTAAGGGTGCTTGGGTCTTATTGTGTAATGATTTTTTCCACTGCCGTATCGTTTAAGTCATGTGGTTTATTGTCATAATTCTTGTACGGTGTACTGTTATAGTGCCATGTCATACCGCCACATCATTTGTAGTCATGTGGTGTACCGTCTTGTCTGAACACCATAAATGTATTTCCCTGTTCGCCTATGACTTGCTTGACTCGTACTTTCAACTTGTAAGTTGTGATGGAGTGACACACTCTTCATAAATCTTGCATTGAAATCTTGCATTGTTTTATTCTCCATGTAGTGTAAGAATTTTTATAATAGTTTTTTTTTTTTTTTTACTTTAAACTTTTTATTTTGTACTAAAATTCAATATAAGTTCTTAAAATTATATTTCTTTAAAAATAATTTCAAGTGTTATTATTTTGATTTTTTTAACATTAATGTTAAAGATTAGTTTAATAGTTTGAAAACAATTTTTTTGAATTAAATTTAGAAAACATTTTTATATTTATTATTTATTATTTTTTTATTATTTTTTTTACCAAGAAAAATTCAGTGATTTTCTATTAATAAAATAAAAAGTTACATTGAGCATATGGAGAAGTGCATTCAAATATTGTCCCGAGGGACCATTGTATGTGAATTAAACACACATAATATCTAGGCTACAAAAAATAAAAAATAAAATTACATTTGATTAGATAAATTGTTTTTTTTTTTTTTTTTGAACCTTTTGCCAAACTCCGAGTGATGGAGAGATGAAGTAATATCCAACTCATTATTTCTTGAAGTGTTTGGGACTTCTTTATGTGAATTCGAGATCTTAGAAACATGAGATCAGTTTGTTCCACTCAGGCCTCGATTGTTGCTCTTATCCTCGTGTTGGTTCTCATGGATTGAAACCACTATTGAGTCATTGGGAATCTCTGTCTGTTTGTTCTGATCCTTTTACTTCTCTTCTCCATCCTTTTGAGAGCCTTGTTGATTTTGTGCCTCTGGATGTTACTGGGTCTCATCCATTTCTTCATCCTCATCATCTGAAGAAGGAGGGTCAAGGAATTTCCATCCGTTTTGTTGTTGCGGTCTTTTCTTTGTCTTTTTCTTTGCTTGTCTGCATGTGTTCTACAATTGCCTTGTTTGATGGCAAATCCAACATCTAAAGGCAGTATTTTCAAATTCTAATCACTGTGTCCATTTGAAGTCTTGATGTGTCAAGGTGGATACGAACAAGAAGGCCTTTTCTTAAATCCATATCAACACATATGCGTGCAAACCTGAAGATAACTTTGTCCATTCTTTCTTGATCCATCTTTAGGAACCTTCCCAAAGAGATCCCAATGCCTTCTAGGACCTGACGGTGCCAAAAGGGGAGCGAAAGATTATGTAGCCTTACCCAAACCGACATTTTTGTTATCACCATTGCGTTGACACCAAAACTAGGGAACCATGGGGTTATAAAGAGACCTGCTCTTCCCCAAAACCACGGTCCTTCATTTATGACATATTTAAAGTCTTTTTGGTTATCAAATTGAACCATAAAAAATCCTTTTGCACACATCTAAATGTCACAATCTCTAGTCCAATTAAGGTAGATCCATTCCTTTATATCTTCAGATTTAGGCCAGAAACCATTAAATCGACATATGATAGCTTTTGCTTGCAAAATAATGAAAAGACTTACTTCTGGTAATTCTGTGGACAAATCTGAGACTTTCTCCATTTTCTCTACAATGTATGGACCCGAGATTGTCAGATTTGGGTTTTGTTTGTCCTTTGTGGCAGCATTCCTCTCAATGCATCTTTGAACGAGGTCGGACCCTTGCCAGCCGGAGATGATCCAGGTGGAAAGCTCGCTCCTGGGGCACCACCTCGCAGTCTTAAATTCAAGATGATGGTAGAATTCCTTTGAATAACGTAATCTTTCAAATGAGCCACATCTTGCAGCGCTTTCCCTAAAAAAATCAAACTTTGTAATGGAGCAGGAATACCTGTGATCTGTTGGGCATTCTGCTTCAGATTTGTCACTAGATCTATTCCCCTAACCCTTAGCAAGATCAACTTTCCAGTGATGGTTTTAATAAAAATCTGATATAGCTCCTCCGCCTTTGGATCTGCACCCTATGATCTCCCTTCAACTCGTCTCTCATTTAGATATGGGCCTAAGTAATAGATATGGGTTTTTTTAATGAGAGAAGGGGGTTCTCTGCCGTGCAAGATGAACTGGATCCTCAATGCATGTAGGTATCCAACAAAAAGCCTAAGATGTAGATCTAGAGCATATTTGATTTAAACCCCTCCGATCCAACCCAACTTCTATCTAAGAATTCACACTTGGAGGAGGCCATTCTAAGCTGAGATGGAGATAGGCATATATATGACCCTCATCCTCCAAATTTGGTGCTCCATGGTGCAGAGTAAATTCGACCTCCATGTATGTTGGGCAGCAGATCCCCCGCGTAACGGTTTTGGGACTTAAAGCCCACACTTTTGGGGTTATTGGTATTGTAAAGGCTCCACAAAGCGTGCAGAGCGCGAGTTGTAATAAGTCAAGTCAAAGGGTAGTCTGCCCGAAAATAAGGTAAAATAATAGAAAGTGAGTCGGCCTGCCCATGGTTCGCGGACCATGAGAATGTATAAATAAAGCAAATCTCTAGGTGTAGAAGACGGTTTTTAAAAAGGCATTAAGAAGATATATAATGGATGGGTTGTTGACAGCGACAATCGCTTTTCAGTCTATAAGTTTGAGTTAAGGGTTGTAATAGGAGATAGAGGCTCCGCAGCTGTGTGCGCGAAGGGCTGGTAGAGTCTGCAGCTGTGGCGCGAACCCCTGCAGCTGAGTGTGCATGGTAGGAAGTGGATTGTAACTGAAAAAGGCATTAATAAAGATAAGTTGATTTTGGAAGCTTGAGTACCTCTTTCTATATTCTGGTTTATGTGTCTGTTCACGATTATGATTACGCGCATGTCTATTTATGTTAAATGGTAACTGAATGTATTGTGCTTTCGTAAGTTAGCACAAGATCTCTAATAATCTTCAGCTCAGAAAAGGGTAAATTGCATCGCGTTGGTTTAAGGCAGTTACTCTGAAAAGCCAGTTGCGTGGACGTAACACAGCGCGTAGGATCGATCCGCGAAACCCCAATCCACATGAAGACATCCCCAGGGTGTGGAAACCTAGTTCCAACACCCTCCCATACTACCTCGGGTGAGACTTCAGTCTGCGCTCCGCAGAATGTTGCCGAAAGGGCCGGTAGTGTCGGGATTTGTTTGGCTAAACATCGTTGAACCTGGGTCAGGCCCTAATAAGCCAACACCATGTGAAATTCCATTGTGTAACAGATTTTGGAAAGATGTCGTTCCAAAGTCCATCGCTTTTGACCATGGTGAGGAGGATATTGTCGGTGATGACTCCATCTTTCCATTTTTTATTTGTGTCGCAACAAACCCTTGTCTTTGCCATACTCTGCTTCCAACACCTGACATAAATTTGGTTGCAATCAAGATGGAGAGAGGGCTCGTCAATAATGCAGACATTGCAGCAGGAAGAGAGGTGTTGGGATTCGAGAGCTCGCCTCAAGCATTTGTCAGTTGTGGATTTGCCGCTACAAGGCGGTCCAGACAATAATACTAAATCCATTGCAAAAACAAAACCCTCGTTCAATTCCTAGTTCTCAAATTTAGAAAAACATATTGTAACTAACTCATAAATTAAATTTTATAATATTTTAAATTTGTTTTAAAATTACTACAATCATTATAAGAAAAAATATATCATTTAAAATAATCTATGAGTGACAATTGTTAACCTATTTTGTTAGTGTATAATTTATATTAATTAAAAATAAATAATATCCAAATTAATTTAACTTCATATATTAGGTTAAAATACTATATCTAATCATAGTTTACTTTATCAACAAAGTCTACCTTATCCTCAAGGAAAAATATTAATAATTAAATTATTTATTGTAAATTAATAACAACACCTTTTTATTCTAATTCTTATGGGCATAATGGTTAAGAGCATGTGTTTCCTCCTAAAAGATCACGGGTTCAAAACCAGAGGGGGTAGAGTATGTATGCCTTCGTAGACTTAGAAGTCAAATCATTGCACAGAGGTGGGTCCCTTGTCCCACAAACAAGGGGGTCTCATACACCAATTTGGTGTCTCGCTTTCCTGCGACCTTTAAACAAATGGATGGATGGATATTTTAGTTTTTGGAAAGAGTTAACATTTAAAGTAATTAATCATTATTTATGGGTGTGATAGGGCATAGTTCCAGCCTTATCAAATAGTATAGATTTTAAATGATTCAAGTTATTTGTAACAATGATGCCAACATAACACAATTCCCATTATAACCTTGGGATGTTGATACTATTTGTTTTAAGAAGAATTTCACCTCCTTAGTGAACACACAACTAATAAACCTTTAAAGTTTAGTCTTTTGTTGTTGTTGAAGTAGTTCTATTAAATGCAAGGAGAGAATAACGGGAATGTTAAAATAATTTTAATTATTTTATTAATGGATTTTTTTTTTGAAATTTTATAGTGCATTAACGCTGTAACTAAAATTAAATGATGGTGAAAACATAAAATTAAATTAATTATCACCATTCAACATCGATAGCCTAGTGTAATTTTCCTAAAGGTTCATCTTCATCCATGCATAATCTTCCATTCATATGCATCAATGGGGTTGGGGATGAAAACCTCGAGTTCTATGAGCAATTTATCAACTGCAATATTTTCTTTTATTGTTTTTTTTACTTTAATCATAGATATAGTATAAATTAATAATAAAAATAACATATTATAAATATATTATTAATTTAATTATTTTTTAAACTAAGTTAATTTAACTATATTTTAATGTAACACTTGACACACACGTCTTTTCCCATGAGAGCGTTCTGGAAGGAAATTATACATTTTGTTGAAAAAAATACAAAATCTCCATACAAATCTATACAAATAATAGATTAAAATGAACATATATGATATTAAAGTTTATAAAAAAAGCCAATCCATAAATAGAGTTCTTATTATTTCTACCTAGCAATCTTGAGATAATGCAATCATGAATTTTCTTGTTATTTTAATTGTAATTTTTATTAATATAAAGTTGTATGTCTTTATTTTTTTCGACTCTAATTTAACTATGTGTAAACTAAGCGAGAGTAGCTACTTTGTAGCCCTTGTTCAAATGTGGGAGTTGGTTCATACATTTCAAAGTTCAATAATTAAATTAAGCGGCAAGAAATGCTAGCTATGCGGCCTTGTTTATGTCCACCATGCATTATTATGACTTTCTGAAAGATTTTAGATAAACATTTAATATAGACATGGAATTAAATTTTATTTATATATACACATGTCAAATAAATATTTGTGTTGTATTGAAAAGAAGAAAAATGCATTTTATAACATAGTAGATGCAATAGGAGAATACATTTTATGAAATAGTAGATGAGATGATGATGAAAACTTTTGGTAAACCATCCTTGTTGAGATGTCTCACTTTTTGGGTGAACACTTCACCCATCTTCAGGGACATAAAGCTTAAGTGATGATGCTAAGAGTGCATGAACATAAATAAATAGACCATGGAGAATGGAGTTAGAATGCCACCATTAAGAGAGGTATAAAGGCAATGCAAGTTTACATCTCTAAATAATTAATTTAATAATAATAATTAAGATATAAAGAATATTAAAATTGAACTCGATTTTTTTATTATCAAGATTGATCAAATTAATAATTTTCTTTGAAAAGGTCAAATAATTATATTGAGCTAAAATTGTATATATAGAATTAAGGCATACACTTTGAGTGAGTCTAATAGTTAAGAGCATGTGTTTCCTCATAAGAGGTCACAAGTTCAAAATCGGAGGGGGGTAGAGTATGTATGCCTTTGTAGACTTAGCAGTGAAATGGTTGCGTCAGGTGGGTCTGTTGTCTCACAAACAAGGGGGCCCCACACACCAATTTGGTGTCTAGCTTGGCTGTAACCTTAAAATTGGATTATATATATATATATATATATGAATATGAATGAATAATAAGACTAGAATAACAAAAGATTTAAGGAAGAATTAACAAGGAAGGAATAAGAATTAAATAATGAGTTAGAATGCAATTATAAGTAATTGAATTCGTCAAAATAATATCAATATAAACTTGATAAATTTGTGATTAGAAGATTTAAATATTAAACTAAAGAGGATAAAAATGAATAAATAAAGAATGGAGTTAGAATTTCACGATTAAGGTAAGTGAAAAAGGTAGAACATGGAAAGGGAAATAATAAAGGATATTAAAATTGAATTCCAATTTTATCAAAATTGGTCAAATTGATAATATTGTTTTTGAGAAAATGTCATTTTTTTATGGAGTAAGATTTTGATTTTATTTAAAATTGAAAAATTATTTATAATAAATATATAACAAAATTAGAATACCAAAAAAAGGGTTAAAGGAAGAATTATCATGGAAGGAATACGAATAGGTTATTAAATAATTAATTAGTAAGAATAATTTGATTTGTTCTAAATTATGTCAACATGAAATTGATAAGTTTTATAATTAGAAGATTTAAATATTAAACTAAAGAGAATTAAAATAAATTAAAATATTAGAATATTAGATTAGATAGTTAGGGTGAAACTAGAATTAGATAGAACTTGAACTAATGATTAAGAAAGAATTAACCTAAAAAGGTAAAGTGAGACGGAAAATTTTAATGTTTTATAAAAAAAAAAAAAAATAGATAGGAGAAGGATGAAAAAAAATGATGAGTAAGGAAGAAGACGGAGAGGGATAAATAATAAAAATTGGGGGACGGGGGAGGAGGGGAAAGGCGAGAGAGTTTAGGAAGGGTTAGCACTGACATTAGGGGAATGGGGTTTAGAAGATAAGAAATGGATAGTGGGCTTCCAAGCATGGTTTAATTGGTACCCATCTTCCCAATTAAAGTTGTTAGGGTGTTTTTCAATTTCTAGAGCTTCCGTAATGAGATGCTTAATATAATGTAATGATTATGTTCATAAATTAAAATGAATATGAAATTATAATATAAAAATAATAATAGTTAATGTTAATATGCTCTCTAATTTTGGCTAGATTATTAGAAAATAAAAGAGGTGAATATCTTGCAAAATCCAAATACTATTAAAATATCATTACTTTTAAATTTATAGAGAAATTGTGGGGCAATAAAGAGTTAGAGGGACAAAAAGAAACTGAGATATTATGAGGAGGTGATTATCTCTAAACCCAATTTTTTTTCTTGGTGTTAAAAAGAAAAGAAATATTGGTAAGATAAAAACTAATTTTTATGAGCTTCATAGTGAAATTGGGTGTTGACTAATTCCCAAAATGCTATGAGATGGAAGAGAATGTCAAGAGGGTTGTAGATGGAAAAAACTTTCCTTTATATGGTTTATCTTATTCTAAGATTTGTTCTAAAATTCAAAATATTTGTCACACTACCAACTTGCTTGACCTTTTAACTGAGCAAAATTATGGTGACCTAGAAACACTTCTCTCACATTTTTTGAGCATAGAAATAAATTGTTAAAGAATTCATTAATCTCTTAAAATTTAGTAAATGGATATTGTTAATCATCCTCCTCCTCATCATAACTATATATATATATTATATATATATATATAATATATATATATATATATATATAATTTAGCCAACAAAAAATAGGCTTTCATACGCATTTTAACATGTGTTAAATTTAATAAAATAAAATATCTACACTTTCATAAATTTTAATAATAATAATAATTATTATCCAATTTTAAGGTCACGGCCAAGCCAAACACTAGACACTGTATGAGACCCCTTGTTTGTGGGACAAGGAACCCACCTCTGCGCAACGACTTGATTGTTAAGTCTACAAAGGCATACATACTCTACCCTTTCTAGTTTTGAACCTGTAACCTTTTAGGAGGAAACATATGCTCTTAACACTTAGACACACTCAAAAACACATCCTCTTAACCATTAGACCCACTCAAACTATCTCACACACCAAAAACGAATAGTGGATATATTAGATACTTAGCCTTAATGCCAAAAATCAGATTACAAAAGGTGAGTCTAATTTCACAAGTACCGCGTAACCATACAAGGCCATGGCATTTATGCTTAGCTCACATCTCTTTTTGGCTACTACTATGAGGTCAATTTCAAAGATTTTTCTAAGTTTATGAATACATACGAACTGGTTTAACAAAAAGCGGTAAAACATGGCAGCTATTTAAATTAAGGAATTGGTTCCCATGTTTCCTATCTGCCTCTGAGTAAGACTCCAGCCATAAGGAGGGTTGCTTTGTTAGCTTCAATGTCCACCTCCTTATTATTAGCTCTCAATACATGGTAGAAATTCAAATTCTGGAAAGAGTCTCCAAGATCTATTATTCTGAAGATCAGCCTTGCAAGCCTTAGATCCGTTGGCTTAGAATGTGTCACCATAGCATTGATGATGCCTGAGAGTCCCCAAATACATTTGCTTCCCTGATGTTCAGCACTTTCAACAACTTGAGCCCTTGGAAAAGAGCCAAAGCCTCAGCTTGAATGCTAGAAGTAATGCCCAAACCCCAGGCGAAACTGTGTATCCTTATGCCATATGGGTTCAAGATGACGCCTCCTGCACCAGCTCTTCCAGGATTGGCCTTTGCAGCCCCATCAAAAAAGAGAAAGTATCTTTGTTGTTTTGTATTCCAATCCTGGAATTCTTTTGTTGAAACTCTTATTTGCCAATCTTTGGGGAGGGTGATACTATTTGCAATATTTTGGAACTGAAGATCGAGAGAGAAGCCCCAATTTATATCTTGCTGGCTGAGATTTAAATCGTCTTTATGGTCTCTCAGACACTCTTTTAGCTGGCATTTAATCTTAACTACCACAAGCTTGGCATCCTGCTCGTAGTTTCTGAATTTTATTTATTTATTTATTATTATTATTTTTATTTTTTATTTTTGTCGCTCAAGCCAAACCTGCCAATAGATTATTTTAGGAAGAGCAGACCAAGCAACTCTGATAATTTTGTTTTTGGGGGGAGGTCTAGGATACCTTTGCAGCCATTTAGCAAAAAGTTCGGGAATGGAGGAAGGCAACACGAAGCTGGAATTCAAAGTTCCCAACAGTTCTGTCCAAATCTGTAAAGTGAAGGTGCATTCAAGCATCAGATGAATGACGCTTTCCTGATTTACCTTACAAAGGCTGCACCTTGAGGGACTGTGGAAACCACGCTTCTGAAGATTTTCATCAGTCAAGATTTTGGAGTGACATAGCAGCCAGTTGAAGAAATCAATTTTAGGCAAGGAGGGATAATGCCAAATCCCTTTCCACGGCTCAGGGTTCGTGGCCACATGAGGGTGCCCACACAGCTTGGCGTAACCTTGAGCAACGGTGTATCCACTAGCCAACGTACCCCATCCTCTTGAGTCTCGTTTTCGATCCAGCGATGGAGCCAATCCGTCGAGCTTGGAAAGCAAGATCTCGCGCTCCATAGATAAATCTGGGGCCATTTGAAGATTCCAACCAGCCTAGCATGAATTTTTCCAAACTGAAATGTCCCACAAAGTACACATTCCAGTCTTATTCATCCATTTGCGCAATGCTTGAAGCAAATGACAGTCTCCCAGTGGCTAATTGTTCAATATTTTGTCTATCCAAAGATTGATCCTTTTTCCATCACTGGGAACCCAAAAGGCATTAGTGTTGATGAGGGAGCATGCTCTGTTGCAAAGCTTCAGAAAGGGCGTATTTGGATGCTGGCCTTTGAAATATTTTTTCCAAAGAGCTAGTTGCACCCAACCAGGATTAGGAGCAATAATTCTCCAGATTAATTTAGCTCCCATTGCAATATTATGATAGCCAAGGTTTTTGAAATTTAAGCCTCCTTCCAACAGCGGTTTGGAGATGGATTCCCAACTAACTAGTGGAATCTTTTTCTCATTTTGCTTGCCTCCCTTCCAAAAAAAATTATGAATGATCTCCTCCATTTTTCTGAAAATACCAGAGGGAGCAAGAAGGACAGAAACTGAAATAAGGGAAGACGGGAAAGAACAAATTTAATGAGGACAAACTTACCAGCGATGTTAAGCCAAGAAAAGCCCCAAGCAAGCAACTTGTTCTTGTATTTCTCTAATTGGGGGAGCCAATCTCTACTGTAGGCTCTTTTGAGGAAAACCGGGAGGCCCAAGTACTTGAAGGAAGTCCAGTTTGAGGATGCGGTGAAACCAAAGGTTCTGGAAATGGAGTTAAGCAAGCTGGAAGTGGTGTTCCAGCAATAGATATGACATTTGCCATTGTTTAGACTGCTTCCCGAAACCATGCAAAACTCGTCCAAAGCTCTTTTAAATCTGGAGGCCATAAGCACAAAAGATGCTCCCAATAACAAGGTGTCATCCGCAAAGAGGGCATGATTTATGTTTTTAACACCTCTTGCAAAACAAAGTCCAACGATATCCTGATCTGCCTTTTTTTATCTAGGTAGACACTGAGGGCAGAGGCTTGAAGAATAAATAGAAGGGGTGAGAGAGGGCACCCCTGTCTGAGCCTTCTCGTGGCTTTGAAAAAATCAACAGCTCTGCCATTTACTAAAGGGGCAATCCAAGGCTCCGAGATGCAAGCCCGAATCCAATTTACAGAATTCTCTCCAAATCCAAGCTTGTGTAAGATTTTCAGCAGAAAGCTATGCCTAACTCTATCAAAAGCATTTGCTAAATCAAGTTTGACAACCATACCTTTTTCATTGTGCCTCAGGCTTGAGTGGATTGCCTCTTGGACCATAATGAAATTGTCCACAATCTGTTTACCTTGGATGAAGCCTCCTTGGCTTTCTGGTATGATTTTGGGGAGGGTGGGCTTCAATCTATTAGCGATGACTTTGGTGATCAATTTGTAACCAATATTGTAGAGCGAAATCGGGCGAAACCTGTTAAAGGAGTTGGCCCCCTTCTCTTTGGGAATGAGAGCAAGAAAAGCAGAGTTCATGCTGCCTCCTATTTTCTGGCAAACTTGGGATTTTAGAACCATTTTGTAGATATCTTTTTCCACAATAGGCCAACAAATTTGGAGGAATCTGGCTGAGAATCCATCTGGCCTAGAGGCTTTGTCTGGGTCCATGGAAAAAAGGGCATCCTTGACTTCATTCTTGGTGACTTTAGCTTCAAGTAGGTGATTCATTTCAACAAAAATCAAGGAGGGGACCACGTCCATCATATCTGAATTTTGATCCAGAATTATATCTTCACTATACAGGCTTTTAAAATGAAGGGAGGCTACGTTTTTGATGTTTGCATTATCCTTGTGAATGATAAAACCATCTTTGATTTCGGAAATGGAATTGGTACATTTCCTGGCCTGAGCTTGTTTGTGAAAGAAAAAAGAATTATTGTCCCCTGCTCTAAGCCAAAGACTACGAGACTTAAGTCTCTAGTATTCTTCCTCAGCTAGACAAGCCTTGTGATAGTTTTGCTGAAACAGGGCTTCTTTATCTAGAATCTCTTTTGTTATGTCAGCTGTTTCAGCTTGAAGATGGTGAATTTCCAGAGCGCGTTGAATATTTTTTCTTTCATTGGCTGGATTGGGCAGAGATTTGACCCATCTTTTCAACGCCCTTTTCACTCTTCTGAGCTTCTCTTCCCAGACGAAAAAGGGGGAGCCTTTGACCGACTGCAGCCAAATGCCCTTAACTAATTGCATGAAGTCCAATTCCTTAGCCCAAAGCGGGCTGGATCTGAAGGGAATAGGTCCAAGATCAAGCTGAAACACGAGTTCCAACTTGATGGGTTTATGATCTGAAGTACTACAAGGGAGAATATGGACTCTAGCTTCTAACCCAAGAAGAAGAAAAGAGCTTTGAATAAAGAATCTGTCCAACCTGGCAGCTATGTGGCCAAGACCATTTTTTTTTTATTAGTCCAAGTGAACTTGCCTGAGGTTGGCTTGATGTCCAGCCGGTCCCAATCCTACATAACGTCCTCTGCCCATTCCCTAGCCGGATCACGAACAATGCTGCCTCCTCTCTTGTCTGCTGACAGGAGAGCGAGGTTGAGGTCTTCGACAATGATGATATTCTTAAGATTAATTAGATCTGCTTGGTTTCTTGAGGAGTCCCAACAGGCCTTTTTTTCCCCGGCGTTCACATGAACGTACACGTTGAAGAGACTAAAAATCTGATTTGTTTCTACATGCTGCAATTTTATGAACAACCAATGAGAGTTGAGGGTCTCAACAATGACTGAGAATTTGCTAGCGTTCCAAAGGGTGCCCACCCCACCGGAAGCCCCTCGGGCTAAGATTGCTTTCGCCTCACATTTATTCTAGAGTTTCTTACTTACTTGAAAGAAGGTGGATTCCTCCGGTTTGGTCTCCTAGATGAGAAGTATGTCTGGAGCTTCTATCCTGATTAAACTTCTGATGACTTCTTCTTTGATTCTACTCCCCATACTTTTAGAGTTTTAGGAGACAATCTTCATTATTTGTATTTCTAGTTGGCTCCCTTGGAGCCTTGGGGTTGATTTCTCGCCATCTTAGGTTTTGTCGCTAATAGCTCCTCAAGAGTTGGTTGGCTGCCTTGGAGCTTATCATTGATAGTTTCTAGCTCTCTTTTTTCCCGATCTGTTTTGCGGCCCCTTGTGGATCTCCTTATCAAGGCTTGTGATTCTCCTGTTTTGCCTTCTTCCTTCGAGCCTTCAGATTCTTGCTCAACTTCCTCGACTTCTACAGTGTTTCCTTTGGAACTCTCAGCAAGGCTTGCCCCCTTGGGAGAAGAGGGGGTACCTTTTGTGAGGGGGGTTGATTTTTGGATATCTGCTTCCTGTGATTCCTCTATTTGTGAGCTTAGAGGGGCTAATTTATTTTCTTGCTCCATTCTGACAGGGGGTTGCTGAGGGTCTCTTTCGGTTGTACCAACATGTTTTTGGGTTTTCTTGGCACGCTTGACCGAATTCTAGCCTTCTTCTTTACCCTTATTTGGATTAGTATTGGTTGGGCATCCTCTGGCGAAGTGGCCGTAGACATGGCATTTTCGGCACTTGAAGGACAACTGCTTATAGTCAAGCTTCTGTAAATGAGTCCATCTTCCTACTTTGATTTTGATGGCTTTCGGGAGTCCCACCTCAAGATCTACTTCTACGCAGATTTAGACGCAGTCATATTGATCTTTGTTATTTGCACGGTCTATGAATTTCCCAAGGGCGTTGCCAATGTGCTTCAACGAGTCCCAGTTCCAACTATGCACTGGGAGATTTGGAAGCCTGACCCACATCAGAACATCCGTAGGAATATCAACTGCAGGGTCGAAATACGACATCCATTTGTTGAGATAGAGGCCTTGGGGGCCCATGAAATAGGGGCCATTCTGGAAGATTAGATCCTTGTCTTCCTTAGAGGTGAATTCGAAGAGAAAAAACCCTCATCCTAAGAAATAAGATGTGACGCTATTCTTGATCAAATGAGCCCAGTTCTTGTTGACCCAGTGCGCAGTGGACTTAGG
Organism: Pinus taeda; assembly: GCA_000404065.3. NCBI lineage: Eukaryota > Viridiplantae > Streptophyta > Pinopsida > Pinales > Pinaceae > Pinus > Pinus taeda. Next base: position 85,255 of record APFE030711938.1, read on the forward strand.
AGAAGGCCATAGTTTGGTGAACTGACTGACAAGTGCTCCCTCAGCCAAGGACAGGGCGACTTGAATCAGAGTCTCTAGCGGCAGGGAGATTTTAGGAATATCTCCGAGCCTCTTGACGAATTTGACAGCTTCATTCTCTTTCTTTTGTGCCAAATCGACCAAGAGCCGAAAGAAGGCTTTAGCAGAAGAAGGCAAGGAGGGGGTAGGGCGCTGCCTGGGGTGAGCCCGGGACCTTCATGGATGCGAACTCCTCCCAACGGCAAACGAGCCACACAATAGGCTCTCAGCTGAAAAGCGGAGGAAAGCAAGCCTAGGGCCTCGGGGCCGAATAGCAGGGGGACCTAGGGTGCAGGCGCTGAAGCGCAAGCAGCAAACTAGGTTTTCACTACTAAGTCAAATCGCTCCAGATCCAAAAAAAAATTCTCCATTAAAAAAAAAAACATCTTATATTAATTTAATATATAACTTAATCATAATCTTATAAATACGTTATTGTTATTATAAAATGTGGTTGAATAAGTTATTGTAATATAAAATGTTCAACCACTTTAACTGCCTTATCAAATTAAAACTAATTTTATACGCTTCAATACATAAAAATTAAATAATTGTATGCGTACATGGAATAAAAATAGGGGCACATGGAGTTTGAAAATGGATAAAGGTTGTGAGCGGGCCACTCAGGTCGCGCATGCCGACTCGAATGAGCGGAGGAGAAAAAGAAAAATAAAGTTACAAAAAATTAAAAAAACATTTGGGGGAGAAGTGAAGCAAACTATAAACTCGCAAACACGGAAACGATGACACCAAGAATTTGTCGATAATTTTTGAAAAGTCGAGAGCCGACTGTGCCAGAGATTTCGGCCGGAAAAGCAGTCCCTCTAGAAAGTCAGCTTGACAGCTACTGTAGGGTTTGTTCAAAGCCCGTGGATTGAAAAGAAGGTCCGAATCAGTGAAGTCGTATCCTTGAAGTAACAATTAACAGCTTGATATCTGATCCTTTGCATCCAGATCAAGTTTACAATTCAAAGGATTCATATACAAAGCCGAATGATTGCCATTTGATGCAACTTAGTGGAGTTGGAGCCATTTAGCAGTGCCGAATCTCGGAGAAAAGGAAAGCTCTGAGCCATGGCGAATGCAGGGAGTTACATTGTAAAGGTCGAGGATGGCAAACAGTCTCGAGATGGCAGGCCTTCGATGGGGCATGTCTATCGCAGCATTGATGCGAAGAACGGATTTCCGAGCAATCCCCAGGGGATTGAGAGCTGTTGGGACATCTTCAGGTAAGTCTTTATTGTTCTCAGAGGTTCAGTTTCAGCATTTGAGGTTAACTAATTGTTTGTGAAGTTGGATCCAGATCCGTGCATTTGGCTATTATATGCTTTGGCCTGGGAGGTTGGGATTTATTGCATCTTTGTGCAAGATAACGAAAGATTTGAGCTCGATTCCACAAAAGTGAGACTATTCTGAGCAGTAAAGAGGCGTATTTAGCTGTCCAATAGATTAATAGAGAATTTTGGCACTTAATTTGCGAGAGTGAGGCTCTGCTGCAAAATACATGAGAATTGACCTTTTTCACTCCCAAACTGAGGTCTTTGTGCAAGAATGCTAAAGCTTTGAGCTCTATTTTGCAAAAGTGACGCTATCCAGAGCGGTAAAGAGCGATCTCTTTGATTGGCTTGCCCTTGGTTGAGCTCCAGGGGAAGTCAAACTGTGAAAGCGTTTACGTTTAGAGAGGTCAGAGGTCAATTTAAACAATTATGAAATTTAGAAAATAATTAAGGCATTAATAGAGAGACTACACGCCTCAATCGCATATATACGGTAATTTGCGATCGGTTTCGTGAAATTACGAGTCATATAACAGAATTAATGTATAGCTACGCAGATTTCAGGACTGAAATTGTGAATATGTAATCGTGTTTGATAAATTTCATATAGAGCCCAAATGTTTTATTCTCCCCTCGGAAAAAAACCGTTAGTCTACATATGCTATTTCTAACATTCAGAAAAACGCTTAAATGAGCAAAATGTTATCTTAAAAGGATACTTATCTAGGACTTCTTTTACTAATGCCTGCAAACATCTCTTATATGGTCATTTGACAATAATGCTATGATCAATACATTCAAAAAACATCTGACAAAATATCACTGGGCCCGGTTCTTGCAATGACCTCTTTGGGAGGCTTACACCGTTCCCGCCTTCCCATGCTAAACCATAATTTTGCGTCGTCAGTGAGCCCTCTTTAGACAGACCATTCACCCCTGCCTTAAATTCTCTGTAAATATGATGGAATGATGTCTTCAAGAACTGCGCTTCCACTGTCTTCAGCTGCTCCAGAATGGGTTGCGAAAACACTTTTTCCATCCTAAAGCTACCCATCAACCAATTGATAATCAAGGAATCCCAAAGACCTGGATTTCAGTCACCGCCCCTCTGCTGCTACCGTTAACAGAAATTTCAGTGCCTTTATTTCATCATATTTGTTAGAGCCTGTACCAATAAATGCTTTAAAATTTGAAGATATGAGAATCACTAAGGTATAGGATACCTCCTATACCTATGGATCGATGTCCTTTCTTTACCAGTCTTAGGGGTTTTTATACTTTGAAAGCTCAGTCATGACTGGAAGGTGCACTGAAATGATGGCACAACCTTACCATGAAACGTCTCAGAGTTTTGGGCAAGCCAGGTACATCAAAACACCATAAGGTGCAGTGCCTTATAGCCCTTTAAGTCTTTATTCAGAACCCAGTTTTTAAAAAACCGATCATGATATCCCTCATAGGCATATATGCAATTAGTCACTTACCTTTTGTAGGATTGTTGAACTTCCAGAGCTTCTTCCACTACCTGGCTGCTCATTGTGAATTATCTACAAATATACGTTACCTCCTAGCCTTGGAGTATATAACCCTATGACAGGATTCTTTGGCCAGGCAAAAGAATCCTCCTCCTCTCTAAGCCTGATGTAATTCTTCTGAAGTTGTAGTAGATATTCCTTACACTGTTCTGCTTCTCTCTATTATAACTTTAACTCTACCTCACTTTTCTATCCCTCGTTCCAAATAGGTGTGGGAATTGGATCTGCTGCTGTGCAAAGTAATGGATTCCCTGGTTATGAATAGGTGTGGAAATTGGATCTACTGCCTGCCTGTGTCAAGTAACAGATTCCCTGGTTCTGCAATGTGATGATCAGCAAGATAATCTATCTCATCCAATCTTTCATTGGCAGTGGTTCTATATACTTATGAAGAATCACTTGCCTCCGTATGCATTTCTTAGAAATCAACCTCAATAGACTCTTGGCTGTCTAAGCCTTACCAAAGGAGTGTGTGTTTTCAAAACGCAATCCACCAACTTCCTTTGGTTTAGCTAATGACTGCCACTTTACTAAAGGGATTCCCTCTTTTTCTCTCTTACCTGTTCACAAAAATTGAAACGTTTTTTCCTAGTTATCTCCAGAACCCCCTTGGGATATGTGTCAATATATTATATATGCCGATATAGAGGGATTGCCTCCAAAATAGTCCTGACCAAATTTAAATTCCCTCCAAAGGAGTTCGACTCACATGCTACTGTCCTTCTGAGCTTACATGTATATTTCCTACTTATCTGGTCAGTAATGTAAACATCCTACCGTTATCACAGTATATCATGTGAGTAAAGTCCTTCCATACAATATGTGTGATCATATAGTCAACATTTTATCTGCAATAAAAGCCAAATAAGGAGTTTCAGAACTTAGTCCAAAAATATTGTTCTGTATCCAAGTTATTACAAAAGAGTGGTTGGATCTGAGAAGTTAGATATGATGCCCCCATGTTCTTCCCACATCTGCCAATATCCTGGAGTCAATCCCAGATCCTCTTTTGAAAGCTCATCTGCTTGCATATTGAACTCCCTCTATATATGCTGAAAAAAGACGAAAAGGAAAACACTTTTTTGAATGTTGATATCATTACAAACTGTCTTCAAATTATATTATTACAGGAATATTCACCTCATCCATTTGATGACTCGGGAATCCCTGAAAACCTGCACTTTCCTTGCACCATGTTCCCATGCTAATCTAAGTGCCAGTTAGAGTGCCTTAACTCTACTAGGTTTTTTGAATCTGATCCTAACCCTGCTTTAAATTTTAGCCAATGAACATCTGATATGTGCACTGTGCCACCTGTACCACACCTAGGAGGATCCCCTGTGTTGTGCCCAGGCCCCCAACTTGTTGATAACTTCTTCTACAGGGATTCTAGGATTTTTTCAGGGTGGCACTGTTTACAGCTATTTAATATGTTTACAGCTTGTGTGGCACACTCCAGTCCTCAGATAAACTCTGGTTCTTTGATACCCCATGCAACAAAGAGAGGCAAAGCTTGATAGTCAATACTCCTTGATACTGTTATTTTCATCCCAAACTTTTAGACAGCCTTCAACTGTATCATCATGGCGGAAATTGCTTGAGTGCACCAAAGCTTTTAGCTCCTTACAGGCTCCTCCCTGATTTCATCTTCAAACAGTGCATTGTGTCAGGGCAGGAGTAACTCTAGAAAACTTATTCGTTTATTCATTTAGCCAGCTATCTATTATATACATGAATGTGATTGTTCAGTTCATCTTCTCGATGATTGTTCACATTTAGTTCCCCCAATCACTGAGGATTAGGTGTCAACATTCCCCCCCTTAATCTGAAGGGATGTTGGTGAGTCCAAGCATCATTTTGAATCTTTCAAGCTTTTCTCTTCCAAGCGCTTTGGTGAAGATGTCTGCAATTTGCTCATTTTTGGAACAATGGCGGAGATGGATTGTTTGGCCTCAACATGATGTCGGATCAAATGATATTTAGTATTGATATGCTTTGTACGATCATGAAACTTTGGGTTCTTGGCCAACTTTATTGCAGAGGTGTTGTCAATCATGAGTGGAGTTGATTGTACTTGTTTCACCTGCAAATCTTCAAAAAAATTTCTGAGCCACACAATTTCTTTTGTTGCTTCAGCTGCTGCCACGTATTTTGCTTCTGTTGTGGAATCTGCTGGAACTGATTGTTTGCGTGA